>OU015492.1:164388859-164701359 GCA_907164885.2 Dolomedes plantarius
GAAAATCTTGACATAAAGAATAATTTAAGCGAAAACAGCAAACGAATGGATAAATTTTCCCGTTTTTTATGATCATTTGAAATTTCGGACCCTAAACTTTAATGGCGTCTATCTCCTTTGGAAGACGTTTGGGACCCTAAGTTTCCTATATAATATTGTTTGTCTTGATGTGTACTATCACCCCTTAAAGTTTTGCATAAGAGTTTCGTTACACCCTGTAGATTGTATCTTATGTTGAGGTAAGTAACAAGAACTGCTCTCCACTACAATAGTGTTTGATATTACCTAGATGCATAATGGTCAGTTATACACAAAGTTTTCTCTACCTTTCGCATAGTTGCGAAAAGAAAGGTAACTAATTTCTCTTATATACAAGAACTTTTTTATTTCATCTTATTTTTATCTTCCGTTAAAAAACAATGTCGTTAGTCGTCGGCCCCAGGGATCTTAGAAACAACAACAACAAATCAATAACAAACGGAACTGTAGCTACATCTACTCTAGAAGACGTGCAAGTGTGTTAGTAGGTTAGAGAAAACTATAAAGAACTTCTATACAACTTAAGTATTCACTTTACAGACCATAATAATTGATTCTTTTGTGGATCTGGCAAAAGTTAGAAACAGAGGAGGATGTAAAAGTCAAGGACCCGATATAAAGCACGGCTATCGTAAGAGAAAATGCAATAATCTGGAAAGACGCCAGAAGTACATACTAAAACTCCGCACTCCCAAAATAGAAGTATTTTTATTGTTGCCGCATAAATATGAAGATCAAAATGTGCATCATTTTATTCCGTAGGTTTTTTTGTTGTATTTTCACTAACACTTACACCAATGTTACAACTTCTTTTCTCTCGATCTAGAGAGAAAATTTTCTTATATGAACATGTCTGAAGTGTATAAATGAATAGTCATAAAACTGAAGTAAAGTTTCCCATTTCGGTTTTTTAACTACTGCAGTATCCATTTCTATATATCACTTTGTTCACTTCTTTATCCGATTTCTAGATTTTTACTCTTTAAATCCATTTTCCTGTTTTATAAAAATTTATTCAATAAAAAAGGGAAGAATGGTACTATAATATAATTTTTCAAGTCATGTAAATTATTTTATGCAACGTTAAACACTTTCTCGTAATATTTCCAAAATTTGTCTATATTTCTATGCATCCATTCATCAGTTATACAAATTCTGACATCTTTTGGATTTAGTATAAACAAACGCTAAAAAAATTTATGGATACATAATATTTATTTTTGCTTTAAATCAAAATAATACAAGAAATTGCTCAAAAAATTTATTCTTGCTTTAAATTAAAGTAATACAAAAAAAATTGCTCAGAAAATTTAATTCAGAATTTCTTTCTGGAGATGAAATTAGGTTAAATGAAGGAGTCACTCAATTATGGTTAAGATAGATAAACACAGACACAGTGAGTTATTTTTACTCTAAATCATATTGTGTTTGTGTATTTGTTTGTATATATATTATGTTTGTAATGTATATTTTGTTTTGAAAAAGTTTTTTTTTTCAGCTACGTGAAGGAAATATCGCTCTTAATAATATACTGAAATTTGATTTCATACTTTCATTATTTCATTAATTACTTTATATTATCATGACCTCGAGCCTCTAAAAGATAACACTGCTCTGAAATACTATAAAGTTAGTCTAGAAAAAAGTACCTAGCATAATTGATTCCAGTTCTGTTTATATTTGGCAGAAGTAACCAGTCAATGGAGAAAACCATACCAGAAAACCGTAAAAGGTATGGCAAATTATTTATTTAAAAAAAAGAAAGTAACAGATATATTCCGTACCATCGAGAACAATACAATATTTTTAAAATTTCTTTTTGTTATTGATACATAGTGTTATTCGTAATTAGGTTATCGTTGACATTTTATCAATTTGGGATATACTACTAACTTTCTGTGCAATTAAACTAGTATATTATATTTTTGTTTTTCGGCCTTGTGGTACAGCGGGCTGGTTTTCGGTGCTGAGGGTGCTCGGATCGAATCCTGGCGAAGCGCCACTAAAATGCCTAAATTTTGTGTCGTACCTTCATAGGGGGGCAATGCTGGCCCGCCTATATGGCGCCCCCATAATAAAGTGGCCAGCAAAACTGCGGTGAATTATAGGCGAATGTCTTCGCGACAAGTGCCTCCGCATTGGGGAAAAAAAATTGTTTTTTGAAATCGTGAATGTTTGCTCTTATATAACCTGTTCCTACAACATTCTTACTGTCTGGATAGTTTGCACTTACTAGTATTTTTCCTAAATTACGAAAAGATATTTTATCTGAAATACATATCGTGTATTCAGTCTATTTGAAATATTCTGGAGATATTCTTAGGGAAATAAATCTTTAAATTTTCTGATTTATTCAGCTCGTCTTGAAGCCTGTATTTCTTTAAAATTTCTTCAGGTATTTTGAAGACCTATAACTTAAAAATTTTTTGTAGAAAGTTCCTCAATTTCTGCCCGTACTTTTGCGGTATTCTTGAATCAAAATTAAATTTATATTTTTAGATAAATTTTAACGAAGATGATTTTGTGAATAAAACCCCTACGCTTTTAAAGCAGGTCGACATAAACAGACATATTTTTATTTTTGTTGTTGTTTGCCAGTAGAATTTAACTCGCTACATTTGAGATTTTAGGTTGTGGTCTTAACCAGTCTACCACGTGCTCACGCTCAGGTAAATTTTCTAAAAGTGGTCTATGCGAAATTCGCCAAAGACGACCTAGAAACATTGTATTTATAGACTTTTAGGAAAAATTGTATTTTTCATTTCAAACATTAAGTTTAACGATGTTCAATATGACGCCCAGAGGAAAAGGATGGTATCAACTAGCGATAGTATTCTATGACGCTTTTCATTTCGAAGTAACAGTTTTAGGAACACAAGTACTTCTAGGTATATATTTTGTTTACTGACATTTTTAACAAAAAATAATTGTTGCAAACAACAAGAAAAAAATATTTGAGGACTTAAGCGTTAATATATCTGTTAACATTTTGATAAAGTTCATCTAATAAGAGACATTTGAAATCCTATAAATCAAATTTTTAAACGTCCTTTTAGTATAAATTCAAAAGGATAATATAATAGATTTGAATTGTTATACTACACAATCATACATTCAAAATTGTGCTTCATATTTTAAAAGATGGTATTTATAAAGTTTATATTCTCGTCTAAAAATATTCAGAATCCTCTCACCGAATTCGGAATGAGGATGTAGCTGGATTCATCATTTGTAACTGAAAAATAAGTCATGCAAACCCCATATTTTAGTTGAATGTCTGAAGATAAACTTTGAATCTCAAAATGTATTTTAGAGGGCATTTTATAAAAAAAAGTTACAACAGATTTTTCTCCCATTTATAAAATTTTCTGTAGATAAAATGTGGATATTTAAGGTATTTTAAAATGTTTCTTAAATGCCAACTGGTTGGTACCCATCAAAACATGACGGCTAGAGAGTAAATAAATGCACTAATACACAAATTTTACTCAACACGCCATTGCCAAATGTTGAAAATCATAATAATGCGCAGAAACAAATTAATGTGTTTAAGCGGCCTCGTGCTTAGTAAGTACCTAAAGACAGATTTAAAAACGTCACTGAGCATGCGCAGAAAGCAATTTTTTTTAATTGTAAATTATCGCTAATTAAACAACGCGAAATAAACAATTTCCATCATGTTTAATCTTATATTTCACAAACCTAATTATCATAAAAATAAAAATGGCAGAGAGAGATCTAGAGAGACTCCTCGTAATAAACGTGTTTATCATTAAAACACGTCACTGAGCATGCACAGAAACAGTGAGTTTTTAAAGCCAGATTGAAACATGCCACTGATCATACGCAGAAATCAATTTTTAATTGAAGATTATCACTCATTAATAGAAATTGCGGTCACAAAAGCCAAATTTGACAAATCTACAGATTACATTCTTTCGTTTAAAACCAAAATGAACTAAATGGATGCAGTAGTTTTCTCTCACGGAGTGCCCAGAAAGTCAGCTTAGCCACTTAAATATATACATAACATTTATAATTTTTCTTTTGAGATTCAAATCTCTTCTGAATATAGGGTCTTCTCAATATTTCTTGCATAATTCTTTTGTAGGGAACATTTTAATTTTTATGTTTTATGTTCTATTAAATTTTCAAGCGTTTAATTTGCAGCTGATGAGTTTTGATTATCCCATCCCCAAGTCAAACCAGTCCAACTAATAAAATTAAGATAGTAAACCAGAGATATACATTTTAAGATATACATTGTAATGACAATGTATATCTTAATTTCACTAAGCGTATCGCTAAACGTATATTATCATACTAATTTTGTCTACTTGCTAATTTTGTCATACATTAAAAAAACCATTGAATGTTTTAGGAATATCTTATTCTTATAAGCTACCCAACAATTTCGGGTGATTATAGTTAAGTAAAAACCCAAAAGAATTAAATTCATGAGTAACGGCATGAATATTTTTAAGTATTTAAGAACTCCACTCCTGATCCATTAATAGTACAATCAAGAAAATATTACTACAATGTAACTTCCTTTGTTTAAGATCAGATAGTACGATCTACTGAATTAAACTTTTATACTAGTGGGCTTTTATCGTCCGTACTAAGTTTGTAAGTGACTTTCATGATTCATTATACGCTCTTAGAGGCAACGGTCTTGATTTTTAATCCACTAATTATGCTACTCTAGCGTTAAATTTTAATCATGCTAGCAGAGGGTTTTCCAGAATAATTATCCGTAAAAGCCTAACTAATGTCATTGTGAACCCTAAGTACGCAAGTAATATTTACACAAATAAATGTTTCTAAATATAAATTCAAAAGCAAATGACAGAAATTGTACATATTTTACTTTGCGTAACTGTTCTGTTTATTGACATGGAAGTAATATATCAGGATTTTTTTCAGTACCAATTTTTTTGTTGGTTTACAACTAGAAAAAAGTAGTTAAAAGAACTGAAAAAAATTTCCCTATCATAGATCGAGTGACATTTTTTTTAAATATAGGGGTACTCTATTACCTGTAATTTGAGCGATTTTCATTTAATACTCATGAATTCAGCAAAAAAAAAAAAATGTTTATTTACGTTTCAATGTTACAAAACTCCCAATTATTAATTCATTACTGAAATCTGTATTATCAAAATTAATATACTGCATGGGATAGTATGGACAATGAAAAACATGAATAATCCAAAAATTATTCCTTCAAGGATTTTAAACAAATTGTACGTAATAATATTATTACTGTTTAATCCAATTATAATTATCCTTGCGCCTAGAATTTTAATTTTTTCTCTCGAAAGATTATGCTACATTCCTTTGTTAACAAACCTTTTGATGTACAAAGGGAGTTCCATAAAAACTGAGAGTATCTTTTTCTCGAGTAAACAACGATGCAAAAGGAAGAATGAAACTGCAGATGACTCTCTGGTTTAAAAAAAAATCGGTCGCAGAAGCTTTTAAACGTGGTAGATGGTTCTGTTTTTGTCATTGAGCAGTTGTTCAAAGACCGCTTGAGTTTTGCAGACATCAATGGGGGTGAGTGATTTAGAGTAAAGAAATGAAATGCTTTATGCGTTCGCTGCTTGTGTTCAGAGTATTTTACGAAATGCAATACTAAAACCGTATTACAAACCCCTTACATTCCTAACCTCCCTCCATGTGGTATCTGATTGTTTCCGACAGATGGTGACGATATTTCAGGTTTACAAGCCTTACTGAAGCAGCTTCCATAAATGCCTTCACCACTTGCTTTGATAAGTGGACCGAACGATGAAACCGTTATATATCGTCTGAAGGAAGATATTTTGAAAAAAAAAAACATATTTTTTCTGCACCTGTATGTCTTTATTTTTTGTGATTTTACTCTCAGTTTTTATGGAACGCTCTTTACACAATTATCTCGAAGTCGTACTTTGATCTATTTTTTTTCTTCTATGACACAAGGAATAATTAATTCACTTACGGATAACTGTGAGTGTATTGTATAAAGCAGGGGTTCCCAACCATTTTTCTACATCGACGCCTTTTAAAAGAAGGATTTTCTTCATCGACACCCTCACATTTTTCTCTATAATATACAGCATACAACATAATTATAATACTAATAATTGCCCATAAAACACTTAAAGAAAACAATTTGACTAAGAATATGAACAAAAAATTAGAAAAAGTGGTTCATTAGGTTTATGTTTTATTATTCTTGCAATATTTTCATTTTTAATTTTACAAGTATAAACAAGATTTCAGAAAAAGATTGCAGTTGCACAAACATCGCCAAGAGAAAAACGAAACTTCTTTTGATTGGTAGCATCGGGAGGACCCATGTGCTATTTAAGGTCCAGTGGATTTCCCCTGTTCTGCTTAGTGTTGGTACACAAATAAAAGCCGACGGTGGCATTCGAGGCATAAACAAAGGAGTTATGACATTCGACTTTAGATGCTTGGATCCCTCCGCCCTATGTAAATCTACATTTATATATATTAAAATAGATATTATTATCTAATAATTACATTCCTAAAAAATTTAATTAATTTTTAAACAGAAAAATTTATCATAGAACCCCAATAGACCCCTGGAATACTATAGACCCTTTTTAAGCTTCCGTCGACCCCCAAGGAGTCCACCTGGACCCCGTTGGCAATCCCTGGTATAAACGATATGTAGCACCGCTGGATCATATAAATGGCGCTCCCATAATAAAGTAGCCTGTAAAACTTCGCGGTGTTGATAGGCCAATGTCTTAAAGACTATAGCTCGCCGCATTAAAAAGAGAAAGAAACTGTACAAATGAATCAGTTGTAAATCAGTATTATTGCATGTTATCACTTAAAACAGTATTTTTACGCTAATTTGTGCACATCACGTACACATAATGCATGAATTAGTATGAAATACAAATTAGTAATTTACAAATTATTTAACGTGCTTTTTAGGTATTATCTTGTGGTTTAAATTCCTTGTCTATGTTTTACTTTAATCTAATTTAAAGGTGTCTGGAACACAAAATTCTCAAAAAAGAACATTCTTTGCTTAAAACATACTATAGAGTTTTTAAAATAAAATTACACAAACCGCATATTTCCAGGATCATTACTTACCAGATTCAAGAAATGCTCCACTTTCTATGTCTATCCTCCTCTATATATCCGAACCTTAAGTTTATTTAATTCAAAATTTTTTTTTTCATAATTTATCATCTTTTAAAGTTTATAGTCTAAACTTTTCTGTCTAGATGAAATTTTTTATTGCCTACCTAGGTCCTCTTTTCATTAAACTGTCTGCAGGATTTTTCATTTAGAGTTAAGAAGTTTAAAATTATTTTCTTGTAAACAATAATTAGCCTGATAGCAAATATTTTTGCTGTTCATCAGAAAGATTAAAAATTTAATGAACAAACTTTTTACAAATTCTGAAGACAAATTATTTTGAACCTTTTGTGTGCCCGAGCGGGAAAAGTCCATGAAAATGGAACTATCGGATCTTCATTTATATGCAAATTAAACGTGCTTCAAAGTTTTAATTAGAATATTTAATTACAATTTTTCAAACACTTTTTATTTGTATGATGATCTTAATATAGAGATACCATATGTCTTCATACAATATGCCTAAATTAAAAATTAAATGTTAGTAAATTTAAAACAGGAAAATGTCTGTCCGTCAGAAATATTGAAAACACATTTTATAACCTCTACCAGCAGGTGTAACATGTTAAGGGAACGGTGAACGTTAAAATTTATTTTTTTTAACTTTTTATCATAGCTATATGAAATTTTGTACATATATACATTTCACCATTAGTATATAGAATGCTTTAAAAAATTCCAATGTTATTATAATTTTAAGATTTGTCTAAAAAATTAAAATTTATAAACAACATTTTAAAGTGCTACTTGCGACTCAATTTTTGGAGATATTTCCTGGATTTTTCATTTCAACCACTTAAATCTGTATTACAAATAAATCTGGGTATCATTTATCTAACACCTTGAATAGTTAATGCTTGCGAGATTTTTTTTCTAAATTCCGTCCCGATTTTCATAAAAATTTTGCTTTTCAATAAGCTATAAATCAAATGTAATTAACTTAATGAAATGTAAAATGCATACTTAGTTTCTTTGTAAACAGTTCTTCCTTATCAATTTTGAACTATGGAGCATTTAAAAAATCAAAAAACCTTGAAAAATCTGTTTTGAGAAAATCTGATTTAAAGTTTATTACTACACTCATCTTTATTACTTATTTAGTAGAAGCTTCATAAATTATTTTTTACTCTAAAATAATAATTTGGTACTATTGTCCTACAAAAATATACTTTTCTTTTTCCCAATAGCACAATCAATATTACAATATAAAAGATTTTCTCAAATAAAGATCCCCGGTCCCCTTAACAAAATATAAGGTGCGTTCATAAAGTAACCGGACAATTTTTTATAGATAATAAAAATATTACTCTCCTTCAAATAAATTTATCTCCTTGAAAATAATTGTCAAAGGAGTCTATACAATTTTCCCAACGTTTCTTCAAGTCATAGAAACACTGTTTATAGGCTTTGGAACTAACCGTACGCATAATACGCGTAACATATGATTTAATATCTGGGACGTTTTCAAATCTCATTCCTTTCATGGCTATCTTAAGATTCGGAAAAAGGAAAAAATCAGCTGGCGATAATTCGGGAGAATATGGGGGATTTATCACTGTAATTGAATGCTTAGCAAGATATTGTTGTACAGAAATTGCTGTATGGGACCTAGCATTATCGTGTAAAAGAAACCATTGCCCAGAAACAAACAGTTCCTTCTTAACTCGCCTTATCCTGTTTCTTAATCGAAAACGCACCGCCTTGTAAAATTCTGATTAATTGTTTGATTTTCAGGAACAAATTCTTGGTGAATAGGTCCTTTGTAATAAAAAAATGCAAAATCCATGAAAGAACAGAGATTTGAAAACGTCTCGGATATTAAATCATACGTTACGCGTATTTTGCGAACGGTTAGTTCCAACGCCTATAAACAGTGTTTTGATGAATTGAAGAAACGTTGGAAAAATTGTATAGACTCCTTTGGTGATTAATTTGAAAGAGGTAAATTTATTTGAAGGTGAGTAATATTTTTCTTATTCATAAAAAAATTGACCGGTTACTTTATGGGCCCACCTCTAAATTACAAATTAATATATCCTTGTAATTTCATCTAATAAAAATACAAACTAAAGAAACAGTACAATAATTTTTTTAAATAGATGACCGGAAACTGCCTGTCATTAAACCAGTACAATCTGCTAATATATATATATTTTTTTATCCTATGCTCGTCTCCGACCTCTCGGTCATAAGCCTACGAGCAGCCCAATACAAAAAAGAAATAGTCAGTAATAAAATAGTCAAAATAAAATAGTCTGTAAAATTAAAACCACTGTCTGTTGTATAAAAATCATTAAAGTTATTAATAATAGTAGGGCAATCGTTGAGGTGCAGTCCAGTCATAGGTGCGCCTTGATCACACAGCGGGCTCACATCTGTGTCAGTCACTCCGAGTATATATAGGTGTCTCTGCAAGTAATCATGGCCTGTAAGGAGTCTGAAACAGGCTACTCCGACCGCTCTTGTCAAGGAGCTAGGGATTCTTGCTTTCTTTTTTAATAAAGAGTTCCAACTCTTTCCACCAGCTTTCTCTCTATTAAGGTTTAAACGATTTGCTCTAATAGAGAGGGAAATATATCTTCTTATATGCCTCAAAGGCAACGAGGATGAGGTTGAATCATTTGAGATCCTCTTTTGGCTAAAGTGTCCGCTTGCTCATTCCCATAAATTCCGCAGTGGCTGGGAATCCACTGCAGAGCAATACACTTCTTGATGTTCAATAGCCTATCAATTTTTTCTACACAGTTTCTGGAAATCTCGCAATCACAATTCTTCGCTGACAAAGTCATAATGGCCGATTTTGAATCCACAAGAAAAAGGATATTTTCCTTTGTACTTTGTTCTATTTGGTCTAAGGCAAAGGAAATGGCTGAAATTTCACCGTCAAAGTTATCAAAATGCCTTCCAATGGCATAAGATATTGTAAATTCTTCGTAGTAGGCTCCAGCTCCAGCATTTTTGATGGCCTGCTCTGCCGAACCATCAGTAAAGACATGGAGCCAAGAGTCAGCCGGGAAACGTTCGTGGATTGTAGCCAAGGCAATATTTTTCAATTCAGAGTCAGGTGAAGATCTCTTGTTAACATCAGAGACAAGATCCAAGTAGATTTCAGCAAGCTTAAACCCTCTCAGAGGATACCATAGATCAGGAAAGGGAAAACGATCACAAGTAGGAAAATCAAGAGTATCATGCAGGTCTTTTATATAAGAGTTATAAGTTCTCTGCGTTTTTAACCTCTCTGTAGCTGGTCAATAATGGCTCAGAAAGTTATCCTTTCTTCGCAAAATTTTCTCAGTAAGATTTAAGGCCAATTTCCATCTACGGTCACACAAAGGCTCCAAACCAATTTGGAGCTCCATAGCGATGATTGGGGTAGATTTTGTACCACCTGTAATAAATCTCAGGATACGATTTTGGAATAAATCCAATCTTTTGGAATTTGTCTCAGAGGTTGTTATAAGGGCTTCGCCACCATACTCAACTACTGGCCTAATATAGGTCTTATAGGCAGTGCATAGAACGTCCTGTATGGAGCCCCATGTAGTGTCAGCCAGACGTTTCAAAAGGTTAGCCCTGTTTTCCCCTCGATCTAAAGCGTTTGTTACCTGATTTGTCCAGTTTAGTTTAGAATCCAAGTCCAGTCCTAAATAGGTCGAACTAATTGTTCTTTTCAACATTTCATTATTGTATGATAGATTAATAACATGGTGTTTGGTGCTAAGTGAAAACAGTTGAAAGGTGGTCTTGTCCGGGTTAACTGTCATCTAATTCTCAATAGTCCATTTTTCCAAAATTATCAGAGCAGATTGGAGCGTTTTTTCCATTTTTTCAAAATCTCTATACGTAGTCCACATTACCAGATCGTCTGCAAATAGCAGGGTCTGCACCTCAGGTTCATTGATCTTTAGGACTTCCGCTAAATCATTGATCATAATATTAAAATGCAAGGGACTTACGACCGATCCCTGAGGTAAGCCCTGCCTTACCTGCCTGTATCCTGAAATGCAATTATCGTACTTAGTACGTATAAAACGCTGGTCCATTAAAGACTTAATACATCCAAAGACATTACCTCCTATATTATGTGCTATTAACTTCATTAAGAGTTTTTTTCCTCCGTACAGTGTAAAAAGTTGTCCTAAAGTCCATAAAGACAGCGACAGTACTCTGTTTTCGCTGGAAGCCATCCTTAATTTCTTGTGACAGTCTAACAATTTGTTCAGAGGCACTCCTATGTTTCCTAAACCCGGCCTGACTCTCCGAAATAATTCTCTTTTTTTCCACTATAAAATTAAGACGATTTATAATCAGTCTTTCAGTATGTTTACACATTGTACTCGTCAATGATATTAGCCGATAACTATTCAGTTGTTGTGGGTCCTTTTTAGGATTTAAGATAAAAATTACTTCTGCCTTCCTCCAGGCGCTTGGTACGCCTTTTTCCATGAGAGATTTATAAGTCTCAATAAGGTATTATTGGCTGAAGGTCCCAAGTAGATGAGAAACTCCGGTAATATGCCATCAGGACCTTAACAAGGCCATCTAAGCCCATATCCAATTCAGTTTCAGTGATATCATCATTGTAGAGAGAGTAAATCTCAGAAGTTTCAGGGAGAACCGAAGGAATGAGTTCACTTTTTTTAAATTTTTTGTCTAGGATGGAAATTTGAGATATTTGCAAAATGTTTGCATAAGGCTCCAGCTTTTCCCTTAGCAGATACTAGAGATCTCGATCCCACTATAATTGGTTCGTTTTTAGGTTCCTTTTGATTGTTTAATCGGGATAAGAACCTATGTGCTTTAATACCATCTCTTCTGAAATCTAATTTTTCCAAAAATGACCGATAAGTAGTTCTCTTCGACTCAATAATGACTCTTTTCAGAACAGCCTGACACCTTCTGAGGACAATACAATCCTCCTTCTGACCCGTCATTCTCGTCCTTTTTCTAGCGTCATCTCTACTCTTCTTCAAGTCTTGTAAGGTAGAATTCCAAAACGGGGAATATTTCTTTATCCGCCCTCTAGGAACACAGATGGAAGCACATTTAATCAATGCGTTAGTGAATGCTAAAATATTTTTCGTTGAAAGCGATAAGATAAGCGGTTAAATCTGTTTAAAATAAATATTAATCATGAGTCTTAAGTGGTTATTTCTGTCTGTCAAATTTGAAGCACTGACAAAATGCATGAAATGGGTGAATCAAAGGAAACCTACGATTGATCTCAAAGGTAAATTTAATTACCACTGCTCTAAAATACATCTTCACTATTGAAAGATCAAATTCTATCCCTGTCCTGGTATTTAAAATTTCCATTGAATTCAGCTGAAAGACCTTTTATATAATACGGGGCTTTTCTGGGAGAATTTCTAAGATAGTTTTCAAGTCATCGCTCTACGTGAATGAGTTCTAATATACCGGCAAAATTTTGCTGTAATCATATTTCTGTTAATACAAATTTTGCTGTAATCATTTTTTCTTTTAATACAAACACGCATTAGTTAGTTATATATTTTTATATTTTCCCGAATCAAATTCGTATGTATAAGTTATTTTATTATATTTGCCAATTAAAAGCTTCGATAATTATGCATAGATAATATTGGTAGATAATTTGATGGACGCATAAATAGAAATAAAAAAAGCAAATGCAAGTCACGTACATCAAAAATCGTTAAATATAATTAATCAAAAACTAGTTAATGAATTTCTGATAAAATCGCCAAATGAGAAAAAACATTTTTCTGCGTATGATAATATTTCACTAGTGTTCAGGAAATCGGGTTAAAAGATACCATACTTAAAAATGTGATGAGAACATGAGTGACTTAACAATGAAAATAATATTGTACAGCTCGAATTTTTGTTTGTTTGTTTTCGTTTCGAGAAGTAAGATCTTTCACAAATATCATTCTCCATTTCGCAATATTTTCTTCTTTTTACTCCATCTCTTAAATCTTAAAAAAAGATTGAGATCTCCTAAGATCTTGATTTAAAAATCAGTTTTTAGTATTATTTGTGTTTGATACGTTAAATAATTTTTTCTTAATAAAATATATTTTTAGGTTTTTTTTTTTGTCCATCCCATTTATAGATGATGCACGATATTATTTTCCACATCATAGCATTATGACTTAGAATAAAGAAAAAAATATGTGATTAATAGGCTTAAAGAAAACTTTAGGGAAAGAGCCAAAATGAATTGATAAATAAATAAGTAATAACACTTCTTCTGAGCTTTTAACATTTAAATATTTACTGAATTTTTATTCTATTTTCATTGATTTTTAAGGATTTATGAACTTGGTGGGAAATTTATTCAAAGTAAGTCTCTTTTATATCGCCTGAGGAGTATAATGAATAGACTGTGCATATGAAGACATCGTAATTATCCTGTAATGATCCTGTTATTGTAATGATCCTGTAATTCAAGACCCGCTGATGGCAGATATATGGTTATAAAACATCAAATTAAAGGCAGGAATTTTTCTTCTAGTAAATTCGAGAAAATTCAGATATGTTTTTGATTAAATTGTTTAACATCTTCAATTTTTCATTTTGTTTTCTACAATAGCTAATAAAATTCTAAAGTATTATCTTTATGATGTAACAGATATATTTTTCGTCCCTGCTGACCCTTACCTTCCTGCGCCCTCCCCCCTAGTACTGATAATAGACTCACTGGAATGCAGTAAGAAAGGAGAGTCCCGGACGAGAAAAAGCGTGCAGGCGTAAATGTCGAAGTAGTTTGGAATAACAATAAAATGGAGTGTTCCTGTAATTATGTGATAACTGTGTGTGTCCTTAAAATATGTGATCATCCGTTGTATATTTTTTCATGTCAATATGTCCTGTGTAATAAAGTCCATGTCCAGCCAGCCGGATGTCATTATTTACTCAAATTACGACATTTACCAAAATGGGTGTTTGCATCTGTATAAAGTTTTATACAATTAAATTTATAAGTATATAGTTTGATTTGTGTATGCGCAAGATGAATTCCCGTGCTTCGCTACGGAGTACATTTTAGGATAATTACAATGAAAAAATAATGAAATTGCTTTTTAGAGGATTTCCTAATAAACAATATTTTTGTTTCTTCATTGGACGGAACTAACATTATCAGGCTCGTCTGCGAATTTACGCGTGAGCAAGCTACGTAAAACTGACCGTGGGAGAAACAATTTTCTCTTAAATCTAGGCCAGCGTATTTGAAAGTTTGGCCTTGAGACTTATTGATCGTCATGGCGAAGCATACTTTGAGGGGAAATTACAGTCTCTTAAAGTCAAAGGGGAGGTTACTGGGTATTAGAGGAATGCGTGGCACAAACACTTTTTCTTCTTGAGCACGCCCGTTAAAATAATGGCTTCGATTAAATTTTTATGCAGGGTTTTGACTTTTAGTCTAGTGCCATTACAAAATTTCGGGGGTGTTGAATTCTGAAGGAACATTACAGGTGTGCCCTTCCATAAAGAGAGCTTATAGCATAGAAGAACTCGTGGTTTAAGGGAAATTTAAAACTCGACCGGATAGTGGGATAGTTAAAGGCATCATCTGAATTACAGACAGTGTCAATAGACTTGCAGAACATTTCTTCCCCGTCAAAGGACTTTAGCAACGTGTCATTAATGAGCTCAACTTGATCGCTTTTTTGGAGTCAAAATGGCCCTTTCGCAAAATCATTCTATAGGCTTATCCTGTATTTGAGCAATGCCTGGATAAATGTGATCTATAATTTCCTATTATTCAAAAACTTCCATTTCAATTAGTCTAGATGTAAAATTTTATCTTTTGCTGTATTTTAATATTTTTTTTGTCAATTTATTTCATTGTTATGCACGTGCCGCAAAATTAATTTATAGTACCACAAAAAAGAAAAGAAATCTCGTGATTTTCATTTAATAAATTAAAATAAATTAAATTCTAAAAATCAACCTTTAAAAATTCACCAAAAATCAGAAAGGGCAGATAAAGATTCGATAAAGGTTTCGTTTTTAAGGTATTTTTATATCTTTCTCGTGATATAAATTTTATAACCCTCAAATTATTATTTTAATTGCAAACTTAAAAAAAGTTACAAAAACAGCTTAAAAATTTAATTTTAAAAAATCTAAGAACAATTTTCCAAAAATCTTACTTAGTTTAAGACACTATAAGAAGAATCGTCATGCAAAATTGCATCTTTTTAGGTTTGTGCGTTATCTGTCAGTCAGTCAGTCACAGAACTGTTTTATATATATATAGATTACCTTATTTTTCAACTGGTATCAGAAACAGTAAACAAAAGTTGTAATCGATCGCTATCTGTGAAATGCTAGACGTTAAACTGAGACTATTTTGTCTTTAACCGAGTAAATACGCTGTACGTGTTAAGTGCGAGACTGCTAAAAATATCTGAAAAGTTAGAAGTTTCAACGCTGGGTTAATTTAACCTCCAAGATGTTTAATGCATGTCACTGTCATTAGGGTTAAAGTATTCATTTAAAGTATCCTCCCTAGAAAGAAAAGATAATGCGTCCTAGAATAAAAATGTAATGTCATGTGAAACATATTTGTGTGTGTTATATGACCTCTTTTACAAATGCAATTTCCATTTTCACCACAAAAAAAAAACTTTAAAGCTCCTCCATCAAAATTCCTTCATTCAAATATATGATTACGAAAGAGTGAAAGGGAAAAAAAAAGAATATTAGTTCAGGCATTCCCTTCGAAATTAAATTTAATACCTCAGTAATTCCCAACACGCTGTTCCATACATTAAATCGAATGTTCCCACAAAAGGACTTGGAAAATCCACTAAATTGAGTTTATGCTCATGCAAAATCAGATAAAAAGGAAATTTTCCTTTTTTGTACGTGGTGCAGATTTAATTTACACATTTTATATATATTTTAAGAAAAATATAAATTTACTAGCTCCTTCTCTCTATATAAGACATTCAATTCTGAATTCGGACTGTGTGTAAAATTTTCTTTTCTTCTCCTATTTTTCAAATAAAACATTATGCTTCATTTTACTGCAATTATTTGATGTTGATAAACTGTAGGTCAAAATACATTTGAACAGGAGTATTCATTGAATGTCCTTCATTTTCAGTATAAATGCACGTGATAACTATAAAATACAGTTTTTGAAAACTAAAAAAATATTAATTTAAACTTTGGCTGTATATATTATGAATAAAATATAAATTATGTTTAACAGATATGCACACGATCCTATTAAAAAAAATTTTACACATTGAAAACATTATTATAGGGCAAGTAAAGTTACCAAAATAAGGGGGGAAATATTAAACTTATGTGATGAAGGTCCATTTATTTTTCTAGAGCTATTAGATGGCTATATACAACTTGAAAACTTGTTGACTGTTACTAATTACGCTGACTTGGCTTAGTAATTTTCTACATTTATTTCCTTATTTAAATAAATTACCCTGTTCCCACCCAAGCACACACCATATTCATCAATTTTTACGAGAAATTTGGAAAACAGGGTTTTATCTATGTGGTTTGTTTCATATCAATTGCTTGCTCTCTTTCCTTTATCGTTGTTTTAAGCTATTTGCTTAATTTTACTGCTTTGAAAATTTTGAAAAACTTGTTTATCCTTTACATACCTGTAAAAATTCGATATTGGATAAAGAATAAGTATCAAAGGCTTCTTAATAATGTTATATATGCAGAACATGAAGTCGTTCTCAGATGGCTTGACAGACTTTAATAGAAATAATTGATCCTAAAAACTAACCATTGTTTACTAAATCTAAAGAAAGGTCATGAACTTTTATAATTTTGTCTTCAATTGAAAAAAATCAAAGATAAACAATTCAGGAATATTCAATACTGCGTACCCTACTACTTTTTCGAAAATTCAGTCTTTTAATTGCTACTCCGCGTCTGGGAAGATATGGTGATTATTCAAGGACACTAACTTTACTTAACCAAATGAATAGTAATTACTGGTTTAATCTCTCAGAAATGTAGCGAAGAAAGATTCCTAGATTTGGCCGCTCTCCAAAAAAGTTCTATTCCAACTGTGAGAGCATTTTTATTGTTCCACATAAATGCATGGGACGAACGTGCATCTATCTGACTTTTTTATTATCCGAGATGCCTGGCTATACGTTGTGTAGGTGCTGTCAGATTATTCCACTTCCCTAAAGCTATAAAGGAGCACTCCAGAAATTAAATGCGCTGCGGCTAAAGTTACATCTCGGGTACATAGTTCTTCGAGGATATGACCGTGAACAGAGAAGGGAAATCTGATTTAGCAAAAGTTTCCTTTTAGAGGAAATAGTTTTAAAGGTATGTCTAGCTGTTATTTGAACAATAGCTAAGGCTCAGATAAACTCAATTTTTTTTCTTTATATTTTTTCTTACTATAACAAACAGAAATTAAGGAACACATATTCATACAATCTTATCTATAAGAATTATTTTCAATACTTCAGTAGTCTACAGGATGAATAAATTTAAATGGAATTTTTATCCAGAATAATGTAGTGGCTGAGCTGAATTCCCTCTTTAGGCCGTTCTGTTTTTATTTGCGGGATTTATTCGATAAAAATAAAATTCAGAATGAGAATAGGTTGAGCTAAAATATATTTTAGGATGAGAAATACTCATCCTAAAATCTAAAATCTGTGAACGAGATGTCACAAATGTTAAATGCTATATCTGATCTTATCACTGCTTTAACACTCCAGGAGTGGGCAACACCGAAATCTCGTTCTACATATTCTTTTAATTTCGGTATACCACGATATTGCCACCCCGCGTTGAATTTTAAGACAACGAAGCAGCGAAAAACGTTATTTACCAGTCGAAGGAATTCTATAATGTATTTGAATATAGGGAGACGTTATTTCGCCTATATCTGGGAAATATTTCTGACTAAAAAATGTCTATCAATAAATGATACTGCTTTTTGGAAATTTTTAATTTCCTAAATTGTTTACAGTATTTTTCTTAAATGTGATATTTACGTTTACTGCATGTTGTAAGTTGTTAATAAATAAAAACGTTTCCTAATTTTCTACACTTTTTTTTAATTTCTTCCTCCAGGTTGTGGGTTCGATTCCCGTTTATCCAAAGAAAAGGCTGAGATTAGGTAGTTACTTTGGCTCACCTATATTGTGCTCCCGTAATGAAAAAGCAAACAAAATGTATGGTGTGGAAAGGTGAATGTCGCAATAGGTAAAGTTCCTGCCGCGTTAGGAACATACGATAAACCTGATAAAAAATTAGAAATTTCACCCACGGTTTTTTACAATATATATATATATATATATATATATATATATATATATATATATATAATTCAGGTAGTCTCCTCCAACGAAAATACTTCTTGTTATTAACGTAGGATTACTTATCATTTGCTTAGCTCCTTTTTTTTTAAACGCATTTTGGTACTTTTCTTTTTAACTGTTTACTGCTACTGGATTTGGCGCGCTGCCAAAATTATAACTCGCGACGCAGGACAATTTTTTTCTCTCTGAAGATTCGTTATTGTGGAACGTAATCCTGCGTTGAAAATGAAAATCGTCCGCGGCTAAAGGGATAATGCTACAAGTACTTATCTACTGTTAAACACTTAAAATTCAAGAACTTTTTTTTATTAGCAGCGTTGAGTCAAGAGTAATGCTGATGCCAAACAATGGCCGTTTGTCTTACAAGGGCAATTAGTTAACTTACATTTCAATGATAGTTCGGTGCACTCAAACCTCTTTGACATACACAATTATTAATGAGCGTTACAAAATGGTTTTCCTACATATGTGCAAGTTGGAAAGCTGTATGTATTTTGTATTTGGGTTTGAGTCTCATTACAAAGTATCTTCTGACGTTCATATGAAAGGTTCCCAAATTCTAAAAATTGTCCAGACTCGGGCATCTCAGATAAGAAATAATTCCCCTGTGTACATATATGAGTCAACTGACAGTAGGAGAGGAATGGATGTTTGGAGGATTTATATCAAAAAGTAGAGGAAGTTGCAAAACTACAAACTCCACTTAATTATTATGAATTATTATGGGTTTTCTATGGGGTTTTAAATATGTATAAAACAGTTCCGTAACTGACTGACTCACTGACTGACATACAACGCATAGACCAAACCGCTGGACCTAAAGAGCTGAAATTTTGCATGGAGATTCTTCTTATAGTGTAGGGGTGCACTAAGGAAGATTTTTGAAAAATTCTTCTTAGATTTTTTTAAATTAAGTTTTTAAGCTGTTTTAGTAACTTTATTTAAGTTTGCATATAAAATAATAATTTGAGGGTTATAAAATTTAAATCAATAGAAAGACCATAAAAATTCTATTAAAATGAAATCTTTTTCGAATCTTTACCTCCATTTTCTGATTTTTGGTGAATTTTTAAAGATTAATTTTTAGAATTTAATTTCTTAAATGCTGATCACGTGATTTCTTTTTCTGGTACTTTAAATTAATTTATCGTCAAGTTCATAGCAACGAAGGAGACAAAAAAAATATTTTTTTGTCTTGCTAATGCGGCAGATGATTGGAAATTATCCAAAAAATATTAAATTACAGTAAAAGATATGTTCCTCAAACTGTACTATATTCTTTAGTATGTTCTATTAGATTTAATTTGAATATTTTCTTCTACATTATTTTATCTATAAAAATATCCGTTACGATTTTTTTATAAATATATTTTTTCGTATTTTTACATCAATTGCATACATTGATCGTTGCATTTATTATAAATATATTTAAACATATGTTTGGCATTAATTGCATACATTGACCGTTGTATTTTATTTGAATGTACTCAGTAGCGAAGTACTGGTTTTCAGCTAGTATATGCATATATAATATACTCTACTATACTTATATCAATAAGCAACTTAAGATAACTATTACTAATTAGGTGGTATCATTTCTATATCAGAGATTAATTACTCGAGTTAAATGCGCACAAACATTTAAGAGACCTCACTGATTATGAAAACATTGTATGTCTAATATTTATACTGACAATACTAGTGTCAGATGTATACTATTTTCAATAACACTGAGTCTAGCAGATACCGCTAACATATTGCGAACCCATTTCGTTAATTAACCTATCCCATATCGTTAAAGTAAGTGTTATCGATTTTTCTTGATCCAAAAATTCCTTAAACGCAAGACATTTAGGACTGCAAATTTATTCAGGTATTTAATAAATAACTCTGAACTGATCGTGTATTACAGCTTGGTAGTCAAAAAACAAAAAATATTTTTATGTAGATTTAAAGACATCGTAAACCAAAAAATAATAACCTGAGGAATAATTCACTCCTCCCATTCCTTTAATCTCCAGGCACAAAAAAAAATCATGTTCAACATAACCCAATTTTTATAGCAGAGCAAAAGCGTTTCAGTAAGAAAAAAATGTAGAAAATATATTCTTTCCGGAATTCTATCTCATTTTGTTGTAATCCTAGAAACCAGAACTTCCATCTTTTTTTTTGTTCACATATGCAGCTCTTTGCTAGATTACCTCGACTCATCGTGCATTAATTTCTGATGGGAGATACAAAATAATTTTAGTGGCAAAACCTTTTAAAAACACTTGTGATAATACTTTTTAATATTAATTTTCTGCAAAATGCAAGCTGTTTCGTTGCCAAAGAAAGACTTTTTTCAATAATATATGAATATAATACATTATCTTTTAAAACCTCATAAAATGCTTTCTAAATCATAGTTTTTTTGCTTTTAAAAGTATGTAGATTTATTTTGTAATTTTTTATGATAGTTACGACATAAAATATTAATATAAATAATAGCAAAAAATTTTAACATTATTCAAGCAAAACATTTACTTCGCAAATATCAAAATTCAGTAATTCGATGCCAACATATTTGCATCGATTACTGGAACAGCGTATATCTTAAATTCTAACCGATTTATATTCAGTATTTTACGCGTGTTGAAAATTATGCAATCTTAAAATAATGAACTGAAAGATTTGAATAATTTATTCAATGCATATCATGGTAAATAAATAAATCTGTTTTTGAATAATTATTTTTCCTCTAGAGTTACTAATGGAGAATTATTATTGTGTATTTTAATGCTGTAAATCGAAATTTTGTGCAAATGAAAACTGTTTATCATGACATTCTAAGAGACTTCGAAGTTTTTTTAATAATAAATTATTTAACTTATAATTTTTTCTATCTACTGCATTTATTGCCTAGCTTTATCCGTTTTTCTTTCTCGTTGACATATCAGGAAGCGCAGTTCTAAGGGAATTTATACTCTGTAATAACCTTAACGTAGGGTAAGAATAAATGCAAAGTTAATATTGGAATGAGGACGACAGAATCATCTCCCCAGACAAAAAATATTTGTATTTTCCACCCCAAGGCTATTTCATTTCTTTTTTGACCTTGTACTGGTTAGAAATGGGAAGCTACTTCTGAAAATATGGGATACTCTTACTTAGGAATGAATTTTATTGAGAGACGTGGTGCCTATTAGGTTCAAGAGATAGAGAATTTGCAAATTATTATGCATTTCAAGTAGTAGATGAGGACGATACTGGTTTGAAACTCCTTAGATTTGATTTAAGGAAACTTTTGTCTTGCTTCAAGTTTCATATCTCTCAAAACAGAATATACCACACTCAGGAGCACAATGAATTAAAATTGAAAGGGAATTTCTAAAGATATCAGTTACCAGTGTTGATAAATATTTAACGAGGAGAAAAGGTGGGAAGAAGGACATAGTGAAACTAAGAATTCCTTGTATCACCAGGTTAAATTATTGTTTCTAACATACATTTGGATATCGGAAGAATTAATTTTTTAAGTCCGCGTCCGGGCGGAAAAAAATAATAAGTCAATAATCTATTTTATTCTATATTTTGTGACCTTTATTGTAAAAGATCGTAGTTTACTAATTCTACTCACAAGCATTTTTTTATTAAGAAGATCCATTTTAGATTCCATTATAATTTAAAGTGCATCTCTTTACAGTTAAAAACGTAAGTAACTGAACTGAAGTAATAGTATATAACTCATTAAATAGCACAAAAAAAAAGGATTTTCAGGAAGACATACTGTCGTACTCACAAAGATTAAACCATAGTAACTTTTACAGAATAATTTCTATAAAAACTAATTATCTCCGTAAAAATTTGTTATAAATCAGCAAATTTGAAGCCTAGGAAGCCCTCTTTAGAAAATTTACCTAATTACAGGCAGCTTTCCCTATAAGCGGAATAACTTGTTTTGTTTCTTACTATCTGGCTGACAATTACCCATTCTGCCTAAATAACTTTTCTCTTATCAGTTGTTCTCTTAGTCATATTGACAAAGGTGAAGTGTACTCGTTGTCAGTGGATTAGTGATGCATTGAATAAGTTGTTATATAAAGAGTAATGGTCTATGACAATAGTCTATTGAAAATGATCTGTGAAAGCAATTATGATTCAGAAAACATTAATGATTCTATTTAAACAGATGTTCCTCTGAAAGTTTCATTAACTACTGGATTCTAACTCAAACAGTGAATGTTTATTCAGGAAATTTTTTGTCACTACATTCCTTACTGTAAACCTTTATCAAGAGTATTAAATTAGTAGCGACAGACTGTTCCTCAAGTGCACGCGTAGTCAATGTTATTAAATCATGGCTGTGTCAGAGAGCAAAATATATGGCCCGAAACCACCTACTCGAGGATGACGAAATGATATTAATATATCTGATTAAGAAGAAAAAGCCACAAAAAAAAGACATATTAGATAATTTCGTGTTATCCTTAAAATTTTATATAACCATTCACATGTACCTATTCCCAACCAAAAACTTTGAAATTTCAATCATTATAACCATCTTATGAATTAAAATAATGCACGATAAAAAAAATGCTACAATTGATCATTAGTGAGACTTGGCATCATATACTATAGTTTTTTTGTTTTTTTTTAAATAAAGTATTTATCTCAGAAATCCTTTTTATGTCCTTCTCTACCGACAGATGGCTGCACCCATATCAGATATTAGACACTGTAATAATTGTTGAGGTTGAAAGGAAGAGACGCGAATAAGATAAAAACAATATCATTCCTTATCTGATGCATTTTAGGAGTACGCGCTTAGAGGAAATATAACGAGTTTTACTTGTTTCAGTCATGCGACTTCCCAACATGCGCCTTTCTGATATGTGTTTGGCTTATGGCTTACTAAACGTCTAAAATATCTTTTGCCGTATATCGTACAAATTTTCATATTTACATTAGGTTTTTAACAATTACAATTGTCCCACGATATCTTCAAAATACAACTTAATAGATTTTTGTACTTTCTTGGCTTAGTAATTCTTTAGGTTTGGAGATAGAATTTGTAATCGAATAATGTAAAGGAGATGGCACATATTTTTTAATTTTGTGTGTAATACAAGAAGACACAAGTCTCATTTTGATGGCTTTCCTCAGGTATGTATCATTTCCTATTGCAACCGACAACCTGGGTTAATTTGTGACGAGCGCAGAGGCCATATTTTGCAACACTACGGCTAATTAGGGGCCGTATAAAAGGGGTGTCTAAATGTAAGTGGTTATTTATTTTTTCAAGGTACATTTTCCCCCATGAATTTGGCATAATTTGATAAAGAACCATTTCAATGCTGGAAAATACTTGGAAAGTCCTAAAGGCTAGCCGTTACAAGCATAAAGATGTTAAATTATTACCATTCTATAGAATAAATAAATAAAACAAGCAATCAAAAGTAAGAAATAGTTTTCTTGCCGTCGGGCACGTTGTAAGGTAATTAGCATCACTAGCTACGTCCATGTAGACCTAGGTTGGAATCCAGGACTAAGCATGAGAGTTTTTTTCTCTTTATAAACAGCATTGTATTCTTACCTACTAGCTGCTAATGTAGTATAGAAGCCAACATACTAATAATAAAGGCCTAATATTCCTGCCTCATATGTTCCTGCCGTATTCGAACAAAAAAAACTTGTTCTTTAACATAGAAATGTGGTAGAGACCATCTGTTTGTTCAGCTATTATTTCTTTTGACTGTCATGGATTGTTTCTTATGTATTAATCCCAAGTTTAATTAAGGCACGGGTAACCTTTACAAAGGCTTCTAACTGTCGCGCTAAAGTCTTCCCTGATTGACATCTTTCTTGAGGAACTTTATCTCTCTGGTAACTAGGGATTTAATTCTAAAGTGATTTACAATATCTTCTCGAAATATAACCGTAGGTTTAGTTGAATAAATTTTAAAACTAAATTAGTCAAATCCTACATTTATCTTACAGTATTTATTATTAGAACATTGAAGTTATTTAATATTGAATAAATATAAGTATTAATTCAGTAAAAGTTTTAAATATTTAGTTTAAAGCTTCTAAACTGCAGCAAATTCTGTCGAAAGTTATAAACTCTTAACGCTTAAGAGAAATATATAAATCGCGCGACGTCGATGCGGTGGAAGTTTCCTTGCCCTAAGAGGTTTTCTTCCCTATATTTAACTCCTGTTTCTCAACATTATGCCAAGCTGATGATGGAAAGCAGATTTTTATCATAGCTTCCGGGAATTTAAGTGCTTTTACCCTTCAGTTTTTAGAGAGCTTATGATACCCAACACTTCCTTCTTATAAGAACATACTTTTTATACTGTATAAATACATTGAAAAAAATAAGTGATAGTCGGTTGTTACATACTTAATGATATGGCATCTAGATATATTTCAATAACCCTATTATGATATACCATAAAACATATTTATTATTTTTGAACCATTTATTTTTCATAGTTGTTATATGATGTGGAAAAAAATTATAAAAGGCTCTTTTACATCAGTTACACGTTTCATATTTACCCTTCTTGTAGAAGGTGATCTTTTAGGAGTACGAATTTAATTAAATTAATCGCTATATATAAAAATGGATGTATGTATGTGTGTATGTTCCAGCATCACTCTGGAATGCCTGGAGCAATTTCAACCAAACTTCGTACACATATCACTTACAATCTGGAAAGAAACACTGGGGGGGAGAAGACACCCCTAGCACTCATAGGGGGGCAGGGGGCACGTGTAAAAATAATCGAAAATGACTGATAATAGTGTTGAATCCATAGTTTTCGGGTTCTCTGAGATTAATGGGGATACTCCCAATGCAGTCTATGTGCAAGTTCAGCACCCATCAGCATTGGGGGGGAGAGGGTATGTATGTATGTGTGTATGTGGGTATGTTCCAGCATCGCTCTGGAACGCCTGGAGCGATTTCAACCAAATTTGGTAAACATATCACAATCTGGAAAGAAACACTGGGGGTAAGACTCCCCTAGCACCATAGGTGGGGCAGGGGGCACATGTAAAAATAATCGAAAATGACTGATATTAGTGCCGAATCCATAGTTTTCGGGATCTCTGGGATTAATGGTGACAATCTCGATTCAGTCTATGAGCAAGTTCATCCCCCCCACCAGCATTGGGGGGAGGGGGAGAGAAGGAGTTAAAATAAAATGTCCAAAATACCGAGAGTACTGACGAAACCATAGTTTTCGGGGACGCTCAGATGAATAGTGACATTTCTGATGCCGTTTAGGTGCAAGTTCAGCCCCCATCATTAGCATTGGGGGGGGAGGGGGTAAAGGAGGGGTGAATATAAAATGTCCTAAATGACCGAGAGTAGTGTTAAAACCATAGTTTTCGGGGTCCCTGAGACGAATAGTGACATTTCTGATGCCGTTTAAGTGCAAGTTCAGCCCCCTATTAACATTGGGAGGGAAGAGGGAGGGAAGAAGAGGTGAACTTAAAATGTCCATAATACCGAGAGTAGTGACAAAACCATAGTCTTCGGGGTCGTTGAGACGAATAGTGACATTTCTGATGCCGTTTAAGCGCAAGTTCAGTCCCCCTAATAGCATAGGGGGAGGGGGAAGGGGGAGGGAAGAAAGGATGAATATAAATATCCAAAATGACCGGAAATAGTTTCGAATCCGTAGTTTTCAGGTTCCCTGCGACGAATATGGACACTCCCGAGGACGTATAAATGCGGATCCATAATTTTCGATGTCGCTGAGATGAATAGGGACACTACCCATGCCATTTAAGTGAGAGTGCAGCCCCCCCATCAGCATTGTTGGCTGAGGGGGGGGGGTAAGAAAGTGTGAATATAAAATGTCGAAAATGAGCGTGCATAGTGTCGAATCCATAGTTTTCGGGTTTGCTGCGACGATTAGAGTTAGTCCCGATACCGTTTAAATGCAAGTTCAGGTTCCCAACACCATTGGAGGGGAGAAGGGGTAGAAAAAAAAGGTCCAAAATTACCGAGAGTAGGGTCTAATCCATAGTTTTTGTGCCGCTGAGATGAATAGTATCCTTCCGATGCCGTTTAAGTGCAAGTAGAGCCTCCCATCACCATTAGTGGGGGAGAGGGGGGGAAAGGGGTAAAAAAAAG
The DNA here is from genome assembly GCA_907164885.2 of Dolomedes plantarius. Lineage (NCBI taxonomy): Eukaryota > Metazoa > Arthropoda > Arachnida > Araneae > Dolomedidae > Dolomedes > Dolomedes plantarius. The sequence goes on from OU015492.1 coordinate 164,415,512, forward strand.
CCCATATGACCGAGATTAGTTCTGAATCCATAGTTTTCGGAGTCACTGAGCGGAATATAGGAAACTAAAAATGTTGTTTATAATGAAGTTTCGAGTTAAATTAATAATAGAGAGAATTTGTAATTTTTTTTTATCATTTGCATACTGTACTTACTATGAAATATCTGTAAATTAAATTATTTTGATTTTACACTATAGGTAGAATCCATTTCTTTTCCTGTGTAATAAAAAATTGGGATAAATAAATACCTGGGCAACGCCAGGCAAATAGCTAGTAAATTATATAACAATGACTTCAGTAAAAATGTTTATTCGATCAGTTCGATCATTTTTGTCAGCTTCTAAATGGATTCATTTGGTGAAAAATCCAATTTCACTCATAAATGTATTAAATTTCTATGTTTAATATTTTTGGTGCATTTCTTTGTGCTAATAAACATTTCCTAACAGAAAATGTAGTTAAAAATAATAAATCATTTGAAAGCATATTTGTATTCTTATGATATATAAAAATAAACTGCTTGAATTCCAATTTAGTATGCTAAGCATTTATAAATGCATTTAATATTCCTCGAAATGATAAGATTTAAATTCGATGGATATCCCTTCATTGCTTCAGAAAGCATATCACACCTCTGGTAGAAGAGTGTTACATCTCCGAAATTTTCGATTTTCAGATAATTGCACCACAATGCTCTACCAGAAGTGCTACTCACACTCGAATAATGTTATAAGGAAACACAATGTTACCAACAAAATCTCCTAGATGGCGCTTATTACCCTCTTCCACAACTAGGAGGGGGATCTTGCTCATGCGCGAAGAATGAAAATAAGATTTTTGTCAGTGCCTAATGTTGTTGTATTAAAATGTTCCTGTAATAAAAATGTTTTTAAAATTTTATTTGGAAAATAGATGATTTTATTTGGAAAATAAATTTGTATTTTTTGCTAACTGCTGTTCATGTTATCAAGATTTTTTTCTTTGTATTGTGAAAAGTTTAGATAGATTGTGCATTAGAATAGAGATATGACAGTATTCCCTCAAGCTTTTCAGTCCAAGTTGACAAAATGAGGTTACTAGAAAAGGGTTATATCTTGTAATTAAAATTCAAAATCATGCTTTAAAAATTGAAAACAACTTTAGTAGTATACAGTTTTGCCTTCTCAAGTGATTCGAACAATAATTTTTCCCAAAATTATCATAGGCATCCATAAAGCAAGACATGAAATTTCGAAATATATCTTCTTTAGCTCTTCCTGAAAATATGGCTATTTTGAGATGTAAGACTCTTCTAGAAGAGGTGCGATATAGTTGAACTCTATCAAGAAGATAAAAGATCTCCTAGTGCAACGTCTCTACTACTGTATTTTGCCCATGTAAGACATTGATATGCCCCAAATGCGCAACATGTAGCCAAAATCAGCCGAAAAAGAAAAATTATTGTTATGTTCATACACACAATATATCTTTGAAAAACTGGAATGCAGTTTCTGATGTAAAAATTGTTTTCACAATAGTTTATTTAGAAATGAATACCATATACACTACTTCAACTGAGCATATGCACAACCAATTCAACAAATGCATAAAACCAAACGAAATTCCCTTATCTGTATTAAAATAATTATAGAGTGTTATATCATAGATATAGAGAAATTGTGATTAATATTAATTCAGAAAAATTTATTATAAAACTGAATCTCCATACGCATGTGAATAGTCTAGAAAATTCTAAGCCTGGGCCTGATAATGAAGTCCTAGATTATAAGGGAAACATAAAATCATGAATTTGTATATAATATAAGAGTCGCCCAAATGAAAGTGAATGTGTCTTTTGGTTTTTTTTTCTGTACAGATTTAATGGTTGGAATATGTGAACATACAGGAAGTAATTGTGATACATGAGCTACATGTATGTTACACAAAGTCACCATGTTGGTTCAAGCAAGTGTCCCACGTACTAGATTTTCGATATCTTGAGCGAATAATGTCCGTGGTTGTCCGTGGAACCAGTCTTGAACGGCGTTCGGGACTTCTGCATCGTTAGCAAACCAGTGGCCCTTGAAAGCTTTTTTCACCAGAACTTTTCGTCCTTCTGAAAAAAGCTTTGTGGAAAGCTTTGTTGTCCTTTTGAAAAAAGATGGTAGTAGCAGGGCGACAGATCAGGGCTATTATAGGAGGGAAGGTCGAAAATCTCCTAGAGGAAGCGCTACAGTAAATCTTGTCCCCGGCAGTCGATTCCATGGTTATTTCCAAGTGTGACTGAGCAGGTCCCAACCTGTGTTCGTGTTCACAAGTCCTTTACAAAATTCCCTAAACCATCTGAATACGTTGTACTGTGGCAGATACTTATGCCTATACAAATCAACAACAATAAATTTCGACTAATACATTCTGCCGTCAAAAATTGAATAACCAAAAATTTAATAATGGCCTGTTTGGCTGAATCCATGTCACGACCTTACGCAGTCACCTTGCTTAAACACCTTCAAACAGAACACTGACACTTTACAGCGATAGCAGCTTTATTTCGTAACATATAACGTCATCTATTGGCATAAACCCTAAGATCTGAGTATTTAACCACTGCCTCTAAATTGAAAGTCTCATTTTCATTTGGGCATTTCCTTATAGGATATTGTCATTTCCTTATAGGATGTGTGTATAGACATTAATAATTTCATCCAACATCTTTGTTCTCACGACTTTCAGCAATATTTTTTGAAAAAAATTATAACACTCATTTTATAGTCTTAACTAAGAGGGGAAGTAGATGACGCTTAGATAAAGAAACAAATGTAGTAAAACGGGAAAAAAATATTGAAACCATTGTGGGTAAAAAGGAAACAAAATACAAAAAATAAAAAAATTCATATAACCAAAAAAATATGAACCGTTCTGTGAAAATTCCTCAACACCCATAGAAATAAAAAGTAAAGATTTTGATTAAAACTTCATAAATGAAAACAAATATATAAAAAAAAACTGGATAACCAAAATATGAGATACATTTTTGTAAGACACTGATCATGCAATAATATTAGTCTGCGACATTTATGTCTAAACAGATAAGAATGCATTACTATCACAAGTTTTAATATTTTTATTAGTACCATATTTTGAATGTAGCAGAATTTGAGAAAATTGGTTAAATAGTGAAACCAAGCAGTTAGTACTTAAACGAGACAACACAAATGTCCACAGACGCTAAGAGATGTTTTTGATTATTTTTTATCTGCTAAAAATTACAGATGTCACAGTAAGAAAGGATGAAATGATATTTTTTTTACTTATGAATTGAATAAAATTTATAACGGTATGTATAAAAATAATTTTAAAAGTTTGTAAACAGTAGAAAAAATTTTCGACTGTAAGAAAATATTGTCATATTTTTTCGTTTTCTGTAATTGTCGTAAATTTTCATTCCGCATTGTACAATTTTGCACATTATATGAAAGTATATATCATCTACGATGTTTTAGTTTTAAACTTTTTTACAATACAGACTGAATGTTAAAATAGTACAAACAAAGAAAAAAAACAAATTTAAATTACATGCATTCTGCATTTTCATACCGAACATTTGTCAATAAAAAGTATTAAATTTAAATTATTATAAAATGTTTTCCCATACAAACATCGACTCTCTTTTCAGGTATTCATTAATATCGACCTTTACTGGATGTGTATATACTGTTTTTTATATGCTAATGGCAGACACAAAATAGACTGAAGAACACATTTGAAACGTTCATTTTTTTTCAGTCAAAATAGACACTTGATTCCGGAAAGATACGACTGAATTTTCCCGAGTACGAATTAAAGCTTTTCTACATGCTTTCATATTCAAAGTGTGCCTCTTTATTTCTCTTATTTGGATAATACATTTTAACCATTTGTGATGACATTAGCAAAAAATACTTTTACACAGCATCATAATCGTTCAAAATACAACAAATCTAAGATTTTCACTGTCTATGAACATATTAAAATTATTTAGATGAACAAAAGAGTATCCATATCGGGAATAAAAATACAACAATAAAAGTTTCCATAAAAATTTCGACTTTGAATGAGATTTAAATGAACAACGAAAAATAGGTTCTATATAACGAAATTTCTTTGAGAACGATCAAAATACTGAATTTTTAACCATACTGCTTATGAAAAACTTTTACTGTGAGATTTTTAAACATGCCGATAGGTATATGTAATTAAGCGCTTTCAAAAATTAAAATTAATATTTTAAGAGAAACTAAAAGGTTCGAAAGCTTGCTTAATTACATTTTGTGGTTAAGGTCGGGAACGTCTTTGATGCTGACGTGATGATAGGGCAAAGCGTTTGTCGGTGACGTTAGCCAATTTACGAAAGTTTTATGAGCCTAGCGTATCTGGAGTCTGAGATTCTAGACGCAGATAAGCGGAGGATGGCACCAATTGTGACATTATGCAACAATGACCCTTTGTGGGTGATTGATAGAGGGGTTCGTTAGTAGACCACGATATTTAGCGGTGTTTTGCGGTCATCAGCTGTTTGGGTGGTCATCAGCTGTTTGGAACTTTACGTAAGGGAGGCGTCTTGGGATAAGAAAGAAGTTAGCGAATGAGAGGTTTTTAAGTGTAGAGATTCATCAAATCAAAAGATGGGAGTTTCCTGAATAGCTGAAGAAATGGTTACGGATACGGGAACGTTAAGAGAATTAAAAAATTTGAAGTGAGTTTTGGAAATCGAAAAAAAAGTCAGTTGGAGTCCAGGAGGCCCCTACCTGGGTCGGCTGTAGAAAGTCTATCCCTGAGGTTATTACCCAAAGCCCGGTCGATTTTTCGTGGAGCTAGCGCCAATTTCGTGTAGAAAATAAATAAAACGAAGAAGATTTATACGTAGGAACTCGGTGGATCCTTCCCGAGAAAGAAAGCCTGTGTGGCGTGGACACCGGTAGAATTTCCCGGATACAAGATAAAGATGTGCTGCTGAGAGAAGATTGCCTCCAATGCCCCATCAGTGACGAAATCCCCATCAGTGACGAGTGCCCCATCATTTGAAAAAGAGACTACAGTGCCCCATCTTTCGACGAGAGTCTACAGTACCCCATCAATTTTACGGGAGAGCCCCCTACCAGAGAGGAGATTCGACACCTAATCCCAATGATTCCCTCAACTAAAGGACGTGAGTGCTTTCTCTTGTTTTTGTCTAGTTCAGATCCCACGTTTGCTTATGAAGGTTAGTGCGGGTTTAGGTGATTGAAATATAGTTATTTTTATAGGAGATTTTAGAGTTTAGTTTAGTTAGTGTTACGCTCCCTGAATCGAGAAGTTAAATTAGATAGAACCCTACTTCATTTGCTGGTGATTTGATAGTTAGCAGATCAACTAATAGGTTAATTAAATTTGATGAGATGAAAATGTAAAATAGCAGAATAGTGTAAATAAATAAGTTTTATTGTTTTTTATCTTAAACCTTGATTTTAGTACTGTTTATCTGTTGCGTGTCTTATTATGAGCGAAGTTGATTGGTAGATCAAACTGGGTTTAATTTGTTCATTATTGCTAATCACGTCCAGAACTTTGGGTTGCAAACAAATAATTTCACACAACGCACCCAACTACCCCTTTTAAAAATATAAAAAAAATGTACTACCCCAAATAATCACGCCCTATTAAATTAACTTGGACGAGCAATACGACAGTATAGTGTGTATAAAAAATTAGAAACTTCATGTATTTCAATATTAAGAATTTTCACAGCTTCCTGAACAAAATGCTGTAGTTTCGTTATATTACGGATAGGAATTTATATATATATCTATTTATTAGATTAGATTTTCATATTTTTAACAACATTATTTAAAACATTTTCATATTTTATTTTCCATTTTTATATCGAAGTTTAAGAATGGATTAATGGGCATTCATTAAATAAATTTCAACTTTTATTAATTACATAAATTACGTTACTGGGATGTTTCGATGATGGGAAGATAGTAAACACGCATTATGTATGAAGATTATTTAATGACATATAATTAAATAATGAAAATTCCTGATCTATAATGCCCCGCTCTAATTTAACTCTGTTATTTAATTAGCTGTCTTCGAGACATTGAAGAGCAGTGTATTCAGCAAATATGAGTGAATAACGCTAAAGAATTTTGGAAAAGTATCGTAAATGTCCTCTTTTCACATCAGTTAATTAAGAGTGGGTCATAGAAGTTAGAATTTTCTAACTCACAAACACTTAAAGAGAGGTAAATGCAAGATAATTAAAAGTCTCTGTGGCCCTTGGCATTTTAGATTTAAATCAGAAAAATTAACCTTCGGTATGTGGGAACATGTGTAAAGATTTTGTTGCCCTTTTTAATTTTATTTTGCGTTTTCATTCTATTTAGGAAATGATATATTTTGTATTAAACTGTGCAATTAGAGCTCTGTTTGTCCTTTTTTCTTTATATTTAATTTCGAATTACATGAGAACGTATTTATGTTTAAAAAATAATACAAGCTAATTAAGTAAGGGATACCTAATATCCATCTGAAAGAACTCGGAATGAATAATGCACCATTTATATGACACATTACTTTTTTTTATTAACATCTCCATTTTTTCAAAAGCCTCATTTGAATAACAGACATATTTTACACTAATGATTTCCTAAACTGTTTTAATTATTCATATATGAATAAAATAAGCCAGAAATGAAATCATAATAATTTTTCTAACACATTATTTGTAATAAAATCTTTCTTCGCCATATCTATAAAGAATCAAAGGTAAACAGCAGGAAGAAATTTTAAGGATAAAAGCTTGATAAGTAGAAATTAACCTTTTCCTTACTGGGTGGGATAGCATTTATCCCAAGAATATGGGTCCAAGAATATATATATATATATATATATATATATATATATATATATATATATATATATATATAATATATACATATACAGTGGAATCTCGATCGATCATTCCCCGAACGATCGTTTTCCAGTATGTATCGTTTATTTCACCCAGTCCCGAATAAATGCCATAGAAAACAAGCAAAAAAGACCGCATGAATCGTTCCTTGATCCATCGTTTTCCCGCAATATTCGTTCAGAATATCGAAACTTTACATTAATTTATCGGATCTATCGTTTTTTCATAATACCTTAACCAGAAATATAAATGTCTGGATTGAGCTAGAATGACGCTCTAATTAAATAATGAGCAGAACATTTGAGATGTACGGTCTCGTATTTTTTTTCTCTCTTGTTTAGCCTGGTTTCGCTTTATTGTACCACCCCCATTATTTGTTCGTCGTTGATGTTCCTTAATTCTTTAGCCCCTGGAGTACCCTATTTTCGGCAACTCATTACAAATTCACCGACTATTCAACATTTCTGTTCTTATCAGCAATGGCTCACAGTCAGCTTTTCTGTTGACCTTCGTATGGAGGCGCCCTGGTGTTTGGCCTAGTGTGTGTAAAAAGTTTCTGATTACTGCAGTTCTACACTGGGCGATGAGTGTTTCACACGGAAGTAGAACATCCTGGTGGTCTTATGTCGGACCCCATCCAGTGCAATGAGATGGTTCTAGTTACAGTTATGATTCACGGCTGCTGCTTCTTCATACTCTCACACAATAACCGATACCGAAAAGAATGAAATTTGCAATACCAAAAAAAAATATTGTTTACTTGTGGAGAGAAAACCGCCAAAAAAAGGACGATTAAGTACTTTTATTTGAATCAAAATTCCTGTGTATCTACGTGTATTTCTTTTTTTATTGTTATTATCTTGGATTTCAGTACAACTTTGTAATTTTATTTTCAGTTACACTACGGGTATGTATGCATTTATGTATGTGAGTAAATATATTGTAGGGATATCTAACTTTAAGGTATGTTAATACTTTTTTGTATGTTCCCGCATCTATCGTTTTCCCGCATCCATCGTTTAGTTCAGTCGGTCCCTTCGAAAACGATAGATCGAGATTCCACTGTACATACACACACACACACACACACACACACACACACACACACACACACACACATATATATATATATATATATATATACACTCATGGACAAAAAAATTAGCGCACCAAGAAATAATTGCGGGATCGTAACGAAATTTGCAATGAAGGTACATGTCGGGGAGATATGCAAATGATTAGAAATGCAGCATGATTGCGCATTACGTATAGCCGGTAGAGGGCGTTGAACATCGTACTCTGTGGAGTATAAAACAGGTAACCAAAGCTTGTTTGAGTGTGCTGAATCATTTACAAAGGAAGAGCTGAGATAGACATGCCGTGTTGGAAGACAATATACGCAGTTGTCGCAGTTTGAGAGGGGGAGAATCGTCGGGATGATGGAAGTTGGGTGGTCAGCTAGGCGAGTAGCTCGTCAATTAGGCCGGTCTGATTGTGTTGTGAGGAGGTGTTGGGACCAGTGGACCCGAGAGATGTCATGTACACGAAGACCAGGCTCAGGACGCCCTCGACAGACCAGTCGTCGAGAAGACCGCCACATCGTAAGAAATGCACCCATACAGCCACCTGCTTCATCAGCCGCCATCCAGGCACAGGTAGCACCTTCCCTAGAGGCCTCTGTGTCTTCTCGAACCATACGAAGGCGCCTGGCTGAAGGTCAGTTGGTATCGCGGCGCCCATTACGTGTGCTACCTTTGACGCATACCCATCGACGCCTCCGTTTGGAGTTATGCCGGGCACGAGGAAACTGGACTGCAGCGGAATGAAACCAGGTCGTCTTTAGCGACGAATCCAGATTCAATCTCGGCAGTGATGACAATCGTGTTCGTGTGTGGAGAGCCCGTGGTGAACGCTTCAATCCTGCCTTTGCTGTACAGCGACACATCCCTCCCACAGCTGGTGTGATGGTATGGGGTGCCATTGCCTACAATACACGGTCACCCCTAGTATTGTTCCGTGGCACCATGACAGCCCAGCGGTATGTTCATGAAATCCTGCAACCACATGTGTTGCCACTCATGCAACGGCTCCCAGGAGCCATTTTTCAACAAGACAATGCTCGGCCTCATACGGCAAGGGTGTCACAAGACTGTCTCCGCACCGTTACTACCTTTCCTTGGCCTGCCCGATCCCCAGATTTGTCTCCAATCGAGCATATCTGGGGTCATTTGGGATGACGAGTTGGGCATCCCACGAGTTTGAACGAACTAGAGGCAAGGTTACAGGAAATATGGAACGAAATGTCTCAAGACACCATACAGAACTTGTATGACTCAATGCCCGATCGTATCACATCGTGCATTCGCGCTAGAGGGGGGTCCAACGAAGTATTAACTCCTCCGTTCTTTTGCTTTTTTCTCTGAAATAAATTATCCTTTTTCTTTGATTTTCTTATCATTTACTTGTATCAAAGTAGTCATTACGTATGTAAAATTTCGTTTCATTTTGACGACTCCTTCTTAGTGCGCTAATTTTTTTGTCCATGAGTGTATATATATATATATATATATATATATATATATATATATATATATATATATATATATATATATATATATATATATATATATATGTGTGTGTGTGTGTGTGTGTGTGTGTGTGTGTGTGTGTATGTATTTGTGTGTGATATATTAAATATTATGTCCTCGATTCTAGCATTTAAGCTAACTTTCCTAAATCCAGTCACCGGAAATATTAATCTATCGCTTTGAAACCCTTAAACACAAAGCTTCCCATGAATCGCATGCCTTTACATTACTACGCGTGTACATGTTAGAATTCAGGAGTGGGTTCGCATCGCGAGCCTACAATAATAGCCACATTTTTTTTTTTTTTTTTTTTGGGGGGGGGGGGGCTGATCTCTTTCGCGTTTAAGGTTGAAAGGGGATATTATTTACTTCCGAGCCGTTCTTCGAAATACACGGATATACTTTTCTCTCTCTAATAAACGATTCGACCCGACTGCTTTGAAATTAAATTTTATTCCATTCAGACAGAGTCTAGTTCCAGCCATGTAAATATGAGCTAGTTTTTCATTTCAGGTTATAGTTTAAGGACGTGATGTAATGGGTATATTACACACACAAACACACACACACACACACACATATATATATATATATATATATATATATATATATATATATATATATATATATAACACCCCCTTAATGGCTGTTCTTACAAAGGGTTTATGAAATTTCCCGTTCTAAAGAGTACATCAGAAAAATGGGCCCCGTAAGATAAATGTTAAGGAAGTGAATTAAAGAAGTTCAGACAGTATTGAATTTTAAGCGTATGGCAGTGATAATGTTTATATACTAAACTGGTATTAAATGTATGATAAGGTTTATTAGATGTATTTCATCGTCAGGAGTGCAAATAATACGAACCTATATAAACATGGATTTGTGAATACTCTTTTCTGCTAGCTAAAGACTCAGATGTTATCATACTAGAAATATAAAAGCTAAGGAAATTATAATTCCCAAAATAACCGTAAAATTAGAGCTAAAACACCATATTTAAAGTAAAAAATAGTTTCGTGTATGCAGACAGCAAAGCTATTACTAGCTAAGATAACATTTAAGTTAACACCAGTTATCAGTGAAACAAAACGAAAATTGGAGAATTGTCTCCAAAAGTTTACTATAGTTTCCCGCAGGATTCAAAATTTATTGTATTATGTGGTAGGGTTGTATATGGGTCAAAAGGGATTTTCAATCACGCGCAATTTCATCATTTTAGATGCAAATCTACTGAAGGTATTTGTATGATGTGAGCTATGCATAATGTATACAACAATGTCAAAATTGGAGCTTCATAATAAAGATTCGTCTAGAATTGCAACAGAACTTTTAGAAATATTCCTCTTCCTAAAGATGTAATTTACGACTATTTAATGATGCTTATAAAGTACTAGAAGGTAACCCGTCATTTTGACGTCATAATACTAATAATGACGTCATAATGGAAAAAGTATATGAGAGTTAATAAATATTCTGAATTATCTACAATATTGCATTTAATCCACACCTTGTAAAAGCAAACCCTTTCATTATTTGTTATTTATTTAGTTTTTCATGCGATTGGAGTAGTAGACTGCCATCCAGTTTTTTACAGCTCACTACACGATATGAATACTTGAGCTACTTGATTCATTCACATACAAGTTTGTTTACTTTCAGAATTCATCGCAAAAGTAAAGATTTTTAAAAACTGTTAAATATACAGCTAAAAACATCCAATTTTTTTTAGTTCTGAATGTTTTATAGAAAAATAGGCTGAACAAATGCTGATTTGATGGAGATTTTATGGAGAAGATATTAGTTTTTAGGTAACAAAAAATTCTGATCCACATCTGAAATTGAAATTAAGCCTAACCGGCCGTTTGTTTACTGAGGGCTTCAATTGAAAGATGAGTACAGCCCGGAAGTGTTATACAGAGACAACGGCTGCTATATATATAATGATTTTTCTTTTTCCACACGTTGCATGATATTAGTTAAAATCAATTTACATCTAAAAGATAAGTGTAAAATAATTGTCATAATGCAATAAAGTGAGAGTTAAAGGAAATTTATCTAATTTTTTTTTTTTTTGCTAAAAAGTTAATTTAGTAAAACATTGAAAACTATTTAAAACTATTAATATGTTTATTTATTGGGATTGATTTTCACTTTTCTGACAGTTGTAGAGAATTAAAACACTATAAAAACTGATATATACAAGTGAATATACGCATGCATTTTCATATAGATCGGTATATATACTTAAATAATTCAAAACATTTAAACAAGCTTTAATCTGCATTTCCAGTTAACGTACATAAAAATTGCTTCAAACTATAGCAGGAAAATTATTGTTGTTTGTAATTTACCCGCAATTCTCAATATATACATATGCGTACATTTGAGTGTGTGTGCGTGTATGGGGTAATCCAAGCAGGCATCTTTAGTGAGCGATTTTTAATTTTACGAGCTACCCACTGGAAACCTGTATTTACGTCTGTTAGTGGTGCGTGTATTATGTTGTTTAATTGTCTTTATACGAAAGAGAATTAAAATCGCGAATAAAACAACAAATAAAAAGGAAATAGTTTTTGATAGTAATTTTCTCACTTATGTGAAATTTAGATTTTAAATTTCAAAACAAACTAATGATGCTTTAATGCCATCTGAAATAATAGGATTACGAAAAATATCAGTGCCCAGTTGATCGTGCCCCGTATACCGACAGTCACAATTGCTTTAAAGTTTTAAATAAAATATTGATAAATAGTAAAATAATGATGTTGAAATATACGAAGAAAAGTATTAAATGTTATTGAAAACTGTCAAATAAGTCTGCGTTTGAATATTTATTTAACGACGATTTTAGAGGTGAAAACGTTTCAATAATATTTGAAAAATGGACTGATAGAATTTATCTGCACACAAAGAGGATCTCTGGATATCGATCGGAATTTCTTTTTCTAAAGCATCGATTCTTTTGTGAAACGATCTGGCAATATTTTATTCAGCGGAGGAAAAAGATAATTAGAGCTGTTAAACTCACTCTTATTTTTTTCTTATCTTTTGCACTTAAGTATTTAATGTAATGTATGATTGCTGCGACAGATTTTAATATACTCTTTCAAAGCCTCTCTGGAAGCTTATGAAAAGTTCCAAGCAATGCTATCAATTTAAGTAAAATAAATGTAAGCTGATCAACGGTAATAAAGCTTGTAACCATTTTTTCAAATAACTACTAACTCAAATGAACATACTACAACAGGAGACAAATTGACAAGAGTAATTGCATTATTAAGCTGAGCTACTTGTACAACTCTTACTGCTATTTTGTAGTTTCTCATTAGATTCCTTTGAGGTACAGTTAGCCTACATACATACATACATACATACATACATACACACATATATATATATATATATATATATATATATATATATATATATATAACAACATTCCACCTTTATTAATTAACGCATATTCTAAATTTTCCCGTTAACGTTTCAATAAAGTATAGCCCCCTATTTCATGTTATGACCTGACCTAAGGATAAGCGAATTAACTAGCTAAATTTTCCCTTAACGCACGTGCGCTAAAAAGTAAGAATTCTTTTCAAAACAACATGATGAAACATCGCGAGTTTTATCTCGTGCCTTCCGAAAGATCATACGACTTCTCACGCACGAGGTCAGATAGTCACCGATAACCAATTTGAAGTTTTTGCCCCCTGGCGTATATTACTCTTCGTATAAGCGAGAGCAAGAGTTCTTCGCGGCTTTTTTTCGTGACTGTCCTCATATGTTGATGTTGTCCCGTCCATGCTTTGTGTCATCTCCGCATTCTTTTGTCTTGTGTGCTCTACCGCCGCGTGCCGCATCCTTTCCCCGTCCATCAAGATGTAACGTAATTAAATACTCCAGGGGGCCCGGAAGTTACCTGTACTTTGATGTCTGCTGTAATGTCCTGCAAAAGGCCGTCACCGTGTTTCTAGAATAAATTAATAACTAAGCATTGTCTTGATTTGGGATTTCTCACTCCGCACCTTTTTGCTTTTCGGCTACCATGGACCCCGCCACACCATACTCTGACGCTTGCCGTTGGGATCGTACTTCAGACACTAGGTCTCGTAATCCGTGACAATAGTTTTCAGGAAATTTGGGTTTCGATCTGCCATGTCGATGAAGTCTCCGCAGGCATCAAGCCGAATTTGCATTTGTTCCGGCGTCAAAGTGTGGGGCACAAGTCGGGAGCAAAGCTTACATATACCCAAATCCTGGGTCAGTATGAGGTGGGCCATCTCACGACCAATTTCAACTTCCTCCGCTACCATTCGCACTGTCACACTACGATCCTTAGCTATCAATTCCTTCACTTTCTGTACTTTGTCCGGGGTACGTGCAGTTGCAGGCCGACCACTTTGGGGGGCGGGGGAGTCTTCAAGTTTGTCCTACCCATCTCGGAAGCGTTTTAACCACTCATACACGCACTTCAAGGTGACATCACGTTCTTCGTAAACTTTTAGAAGCATTTGATGAGTCTCATTTGCTGATTTTCGAAGTTTGAAACATAACACCATAACCATTCGCTGATACATTTTGAATTTCCACCGAGCGCACAACACCTTTACTCTACAATGAACTGTTTCCACACGATAAGCTAACTCGCAGCGCCACCGCTCAGGCCCGCCGGACAGGTTCAGAACAGTTTTCACCTGTCCGGCACGGTATGCTCTAGTTGCAAACTCTTACGACCGTGAGCACTATGACGTCATTCACTGAACTTTCTGGACAAAGGTTGTATATATATATATATATATATATATATATATATATATATATATATATATATTTACAGTCTGTCACAAAAAATATATGCACTCAGAAGAAATCGAGCTACTATCACGAAACTTGGCAGGAATGTAGTCTGGTAAGAGATATGCAAATGTTTAAAATTTCGACGCCAATGAGGCAAGGGTAAGCGCACTATACGCATATGAGATACGCAGCTGGGAGAGTTTAAAAGCATGATTGCTCGTGCCATAGGGTTATTCAAACAAATCTGTCGACTTGGATCGACGGTATTGTGACTAGAGATGCCTCTGAGAATATCACATCAAAATTCGTATTCGATAGATGCATAATCTGTCATAAATTATACCCTTGTATTTTTACCAGAGCAGCTAGAAAAAACTTCAAACTAAAGAACTCACTTTGGCAATTAATAGAAAGTATTAGCAGCTAGATATTGTCAGATAAGGCTTTAAAGTCTCTTTACTCCATTGAAAGTCTATGGAAAACATAAAACAAAAAGCGCTTTTTATGCTTTTTAGAAGCTTATATTTCCATTTGATACATGCAATGTATTTTCAGATATCACTTGTAAAGAAAGGTTTGTAAAAATCGTCAGTTTATAATTTCAGAAGTCACAAAAAATTTCCGATTTTCACTACATTTTTGTCTGCTTGTATCTCTGTCATAAAAGTCAGCATGAATTAGAAACACAAAACCGCAAAAGTAAATAATGGTAAATCTTATATAAAAAAAGAAAGAGAGACATTCAGGATTTCAGTAGTGGTCTTTTATGCGATTTGATGTGTAAAAACGAAAATAGGTTTTCGATATCTCTAGCAATACATCACATGTAATCCGTGGCACATAATACACTAAATGAGAAATATTCTACTCCAAACCTTCAAAAACGAATTGTATATATGTACATATATGTTTTCGAACGCAGAGACACTTGCCGCTAGACATTCGCCTGTATGTATACCGCGAAACTGAAGGCCATTCATTTAAGGGGCACCGTTTTTTTGGGGGGGAGGAGGGCTAATGTCCCTGGGGAATGACGATGACGACATTACACCCCAGTCCGGTGTACATATGAATACAAGAAAGATAGAAACAGAGAATGGACACAATCACAGAAGAATTTTATTGACAAACGATGACACCGGCGATGGACGATGGATTGCAGCTCCCCTTTCTAGACGGGGCTCCATTTGCAGGCGGAAGACTGACCGGTTCCCCAGAATACAGCCAAGTCTTACGAGGGAATCGAACCCGCATCCCCGGCGTGGCAGGCTGATACCTTAACCACTTAGCCACTGGGCGACAGGGGGCACCATACAGGTGGCCAGCAATGATCCCACCCCTACAAGCTGGTCCCGTAATTTTGAAACAAGTCAAGAGATGAGAGAATTGTATGTATATATATATATATATATATATATATATATATATATATATATATATATATATATATATATATATATATATATATATATATATATATATATATATATATATATATATATATATATATATATACATACACTGCTGGCCACCCAAATTGCAACACCAAGAAAGCCAAGAGATGTCACAACAAAATTTATTTTGTAGATAACATGTTGACCAAGTATCAAATGATTAAATTTATAGACTTCTGTGAAGTGTGGTTCCTGCCAAAATCAGTAGCCAGAGTAGCCGCCATTGTTGGAGATCACCGCTCCCACACGCCTCGGCATTGATTCAAAGAGACTTTGGATGAGTTCTTGTGGTACAGCAGACCAAGCAGCTTCCACACGTTGCCAAAGTTGATCTGCTGTGGCAGCTGGGGATGGAATCTGGGTCAATCGTAGAACAACCATGGACCACATGTTTTCTATCGGCGAAAGATCCGGAGAGCGAGGCGGCCAGGGAAACAATTCAATCTGGCAATTGACGAAGAACCGTTGGACAATGCGTGCCACGTGTGGTCGCGCATTATCCTGTTGAAATATGGCTGTGGGCAAGCCCTGAAGGAAGGACAACTGGCTCCAACACCTCGGAGATGTAGCGCTGGCTGTATAAAGTACCGACAATGCGTACTAGAAGTGTGCGAGAGTGATATCCAATACCGCCCCATACCATAATACCCGGTGCAGGACCAGTGTGACGGTACATAACGCAGCTGTTCAGCATCCTCTCTTCACGGTGTCTCCAGACTCGAATGCGACCATCGTGGCATTGCAGACAGAAGCGTGACTCGTCAGTAAAGACAATTTTATTCCATTCTGCCGTCCACATCCTTCTGTCATCGCACCATTGGCGGCGGAGACGTCTGTGGTTCTGCGTCAAGGGTAGACAAAGCAATGGACGTCTTGCGGACAGACCACTCTGCTTTAAACGCCGTCGAATGGTACGCGCAGACACTGGATGATGCGTTACAGACTGCATATGCTGTGCTATGGCTCGTGATGTGACTGAGCGATCCGTCACTGCCATGCGCACAATTTGCCTGTCATCACGTGTTATGAAGTGGTGGGCTGAGGTGGATGCGATCGAACACGCCGGTCCGTCGTACCCTCCTGCATCCAATGATCACATATCCGCATTACAGTTGTTTGGTTTCGTCCAACACGACTACCGATTTCCCTGAAAGATAATCCACAATCTCGGTAGGCCAGTATCCTTCCTCTGTCGAACTCGGATACTTGATCAAAAGATGATCGCTGTTTTCGACGAGGCATAATTGATCGTTTTTTTTGGAAAAACCCACAAGAAAAACACAATTGCCGAACTTGAAATCGTCGAAATCTCCAAGCCTTAAATAGCGCTTTGAAGTGGCGCCACAGGCGCGCGTGATGTGCGTCTGCGCTGAAATGCTAATCATTTGCATATCTCACTCCCGCTAATGCATGTTGTAAATTTCATGTTATTTGCATGTTTCCTTCAGGGTGTTGCATTAACAGTGACCAGCAGTGTATATATGATCTCATACTCTACATCTAAGCGATCAGAACTATAGTAAAAATTAATAGTCAAAAAACGAGTCAAATTTTGTTCAAGTCAGTAACAAACCCTCCCCTCCTCCCCACGGTCAAGTAAAATATTTCTGTAAGTATCAAAAATTAAATGAATGTCTAAAATTAGCTCTTTTCATGGATTCTTACACACAAATAAGCTTAATTCCTATTTTTAGTACTTTGAAATATGACATAAAAAATAGCATTCACTAGATATGTAAATTGACGTAAATTCTCTTCTCTATTTTTTTCAGATAAACTAGAAAAAGCTTCAAACTAACTTTGGCAATTAATTAAAAGTATAGGCAGCAAGATATTGTCAGAATAAGACTTTAAAGTCTCTGTTTACTCCTTTGAAAGTCTATGCAAGAAATAAAACTAAAAGCGATTTTTATGATTTTAGCAGCTTATTTTTTCATTTGACGCACACGATATATTTTTAAATATTGCTTATAAAGAAAGTTTTGTAAATAAAATTCAGAAGAAACAAAATAAACTGCTATTTTCACTGTATTTTTGCTTACATAACAGTCAGCATGAATGAGAAACAGTAGACCGCAAAAGTAAACAATGGTAAATCTTATAAAATAAAAAAATATACATTCAAGATTTCAGTACTGGTCTTTTATGCGATTTGATGTGTATATAAAAAAGTAAGTTTTCGATATCTCTAGCAATGCATCACTTGTAATCCGTGGCACGTATTACACTGAATGAGAAATATTCTACGCCAAATCGCAAAAAGAATTGTATATCTTTAGAAGAAAATCAGACAGACGTCCCTGAAACCTATCCATTACCAGAATAAAGAAACTATCACTAACTCTCCATCTGAAACTGGTCTCACAAAGGGGAAAAGATTTTATAAAGCGAAAGGGATCTATGTTGCTTTTTCAGAGCTGAATGAGCGGAAAAATTCGAATTGTGTCAAGAATTGAAGAGTTTATTCCATCGAAGTTCTTAGTTTTAAGTAAACGAGTATGTTTAAAAGTACTTTCCAGTACTGCTTGTTTCAGCAGTTTCATTAGACATCGCAATCATTTCTTATTATAAATCTAAGATGTAACTGCAGATATATATTACACAATACTCTCAAAAATATGCCTGCATTGTTTACATATGCAAGAAGAAAATTGCATATAATCGAGATTAGATAATTTGTTAATTTTCCAAATTTAAAAGCATAATGTTGAGGTAGGCATGGAACCTAACTGATATTAGGGAGGGAAAACAATTTTTTAAAACCAAAAGAGATTTATGTTCAATTTTTAGCTCTGAATGTGTGGAAAAATAAAATTATTTCAAGAATACGAGAATAACTGCAATCGAAGATCTTACAGTACAAGACTCCAGTAAAAGAAAGCGTTTGAAAATACGTTACAGTGTACTTTTTAGCTTTTTTATTGGTGACTAGCCGGGCTTCGCCTAGCTACGCTCAAGCCGTCCGTGTAACATATTTATGTACTTCGGGCCCCACAAAAGAAAAAAAAGCCTACAAAATAAATTCCTTTCAATTATAAATAAATAAGTGAATAAATTATTTTCAATTTTCATTCCCGTCGCTGCCGACAGATGGCAGCACCACTGCACCAGATGATTTGGTTTCTCAGCAGTGAGTGATTTTAGAATGAAAATATCTCTAAAACTATTGAATTAACAGAATAAGTGTACTCAGAAAAAATTATCAGTTTTCGAGGCTCTTTCCAAATATGTAACATTTATGTACTTTCATGAGAAAAAAAATTACACCGATTCCTGTATATTTGTCGGCCATTTTTTTTCGAGGATTGGTCCGCCCGGATGCGTTACGGTCACGTGATGATCTCGACATCCCCTTGTCTCTTTATTAATATAGATAACAACCCGTTCTTAAAGTAAGGCTTCAGTGGCAGATACCGATTGTACAAGCACGCGCAGCCTTAATAAATAAACAAAGGTCGTTCAATAAAATATGAGAGTAAAATCACAATAAAGAAATACAGTTACAGTAACACTAATTTCAAAATATTATGGCTACCTCAGCTTTCGGGGCAACCCTTTCAGGGGCAACAACCTCCACCGTTTGCACGATGCAGATTTTTTCCCCGATTATTTTAACCTAAAAAATCTTGAAAATTTTTCAAATTAAAAGTTACAAAATGTTTTTACTTATTTAAACTGATAACGGATGGCAGCACTAGCCATTTTTCTGCTCATTTAACTGGAATACATTGAATGCAAGTTAAAAGAAGACTAGATTTAGGCGTTCTCACTGTGCGAACAGCGCCCCTGAAAAGGATATAAGCATAGTCAGACTGAAGAGCAGCGCTGCGTAGCAATACCTGCAAACTCATCGGAGGGTTTATTTCCCGTTCGGTTTAAGAATAGTATAGGTCTGGGCACCGGACGGACAGTACAGATCTGCCGACCAATTTGGGAAACCCGGGGCCCCTACAGTAACAGTAAAAAGTAAGTTGTTGTTTTTTCAAAATATGTTCCCTCAGATATTATGCAACGGTCCCATCGTTCAGGCCACTTGCCGCCAGAATGCCGCAAAGGCATATTGAGAAAGCTGCTTCAGTGAACAATATACAGATGAAATTGGAAAAAATTTTATTACAGATGATGACGTTATTATCGTCATCATCTGTAATGAAATGTTTTCCACGGTGCTTCTCCTACAACGTCGGAAACAAAATAAGCTATTTAGCATGGAATCAGGCCCCAGGTCCCTATCGACTTATTAAAAGAGATCATGGCAGGGCAGGATGATGTTTTGTTCAGTATAACTGTTTTTGAAAGACGAATTTACTTTCTTAACTCTGAATCACTCACTCCCATTGCTGTTTGCAAAAATCAAACGTTCATTAAACAACTGCTTAACGATGAAAACAGAATCGGTAGCCACGTTTAAGAATATATCTTACGGATTCTTCTTTAATTCAGAAAGTTATCTGCAGCTTTTTTTTTTCATTTTCGCACGATTGCCAACTCAAGAAAAAATGTTCTCAGAATTTATGGTACACTCTTTGTAGATATGCCTACATTGTATGCATATGTAAGAGAAAAACTGCATATCTAATCAAAATTATATATTTTGCTAACATTCTGAATAAAAACTGATTTTAGCAGGTATTCGGATCCGATTGTTTTTATCTACATAAATTTTGTCATGGTTTTCTTTCATTAAATGTGCCAGTAAAAAAATTCCTACTCGTACAAGTAATACATTAAAATTTTTGTTTAAAAAAGGAGGAAAATCAAAATTCAAATCTTTTTCGCTTTCTAATCTGTCTAACCATTAATTCTATTCAAAAAAATATTTTCACTTTAGTGTATACAAAACGTTTTTAAATACTATGTCTTCATGATGTTCCAAAAATGTAACTTATAAAACTTTAATCATCTACAAGAGATAAAGCATTTTAACGTAAGATTACATTCCTCCATAACGGTACTCCTGAAAACAAAATTTCAGATGTCCTGCTTCGCAAGTTATAATTTTGGCAACGTGCCAAACCCGGTTTGTATCTCCTGTGCAAGCAGTAAATAGTTAAACAGAAAATTACCAAAATGCGTCAAAATTTTGACACACACACACACACATATATATATATATATATACACTCAAGGGCCAAAACATTATGACCACCTATCAATAACGAGTTTGCCCACCTTTGGGACGCAACACAGCTTCAACCCGCCTTGGCATGGATGCCACAAGTCCTTGGTAGATGGCCGGAGACAGATTGTACCAGATGTTTAAGCAACGGTCACGCAAATCCGAGATATTGAGAATTGGTGGTCTTTGAACTCTGAGCTGCCGTCCCATGACATCCCAAATGTGTTCTATCGGATTGAGATCCGGTGAGTTAGGCGGCCAGGACATTAACTGGAATTCAGCATCATGTTCCTGGAACCATTCCAACACAATTTTAGCCTGGTGACACGGGGCGTTGTCCTGTTGGACCATTCCATTTCCAGCTGGAAAAACAGAGGCCATGTAAGGGTGCAATTGGTCCGCAATGATGTTCAGATACCCTGTAGCATTCATGGTCTGCTCTACCCCAACCACGGGTCCCAGAGACACCCAAGAGAACGTCCCCCAAACCATAATACCCACACCACCGGCCTGTGTATGACCTACTGTACATTGAGGGAGCAACAGTTCGCCTGGAAGAAGGCGTATCCTGACATGGCGATCGGCGTGATGAATGACAAACCGTGATTCATCTGACCAGGCAACTGTCTCCCACTGATCCATGGACCAGTCGCGATGTTCCCGGGCCCAGCGCAGGCGCAGTTGGCGATGACGCTTGGTCAGCAAAGGCACACGAGTGGGACTGCGTAGCCCCATATCCAACAGTGTCCGCTGAACAGTTTGCTGCGATACTATTCTACTTGGCCCTGCATTGTAATGGGCTGTCAGCTGAGCCACTGTCTGGCTCCGGTTTTGCTTCACCATGCGAGACAGTCTCCGACGACCTTTTTCTTTGATAGCGTGTGGACGTCCAACACCATGTCGTCTACTGCTGGTTTCACCGTCATTCATCCACTTTGCATAAGTACTAACAACTGTAGGTCGCGAACAACCCACGAGTCGTGTAGTTTCGGAAATACTTGTTCCGAGCCTTCGAGCCATTACAATCTGCCCTCTATCAAAGTCGCTTAGATTCGCAGCCTTTCCCATCACACACAGAAGTAAGTGAAAGAATGATTCTTCAGACTCTCCAGCAGCAGTTAATTACCACTTCCACCTGATCACGTTCCTTCCACGTTATCCAGGCGAATTCATTGCAAAATGTAAGGGTGGTCATAATGTTTTGGCTCTTGAGTGTATATATATATATATATATATATATATATATATATATATATATATATATATATATATATATATATATATTTATATATGTATATATATATATGTGTGTGTGTGTGTGTGTGTGTGTATGTGGTTGTCAAAGTAATGGAAACAGCTATCAATAGTGGTGTTTATGAACGTGTTTCGTATTCCTTAAAAAACAAGTCTGACCACCGGTATTTTTTTACATAATATAGGGTATGTATTATTGTACTGTCAGGTATCAGTAATGAAGCTAAGGACATAGTGCTTTTGGGAGGAACAATGTAAAATGTCAAACCTAGCAAACCTTGCAAAAAGGGCAAATTCTTTTAACGCATTTAATTTGGAGTATCTGTTACTGCAACTCCCAGGCTAATGGGTGTTTTAAGAGCTATGGTATCGTAAGACATGATAGCATACAGAGTGCATGGAAAAACATCCTTTGTGAAACGGAATAGTGGACGAAAGGAAGAGCTGAGTGAAAGTGACGGACGAGGTATTGAAGCAGATTGTGATATGAAGAAAGAAAACAACTGCGACCAAAATGATCGAAGAGCTCAATCTGCATCTGAATCTTCCGGTATCAGCCATTAGAGGTAGAAAGGAATTCACAAACAAAGTGTTTATGGAAGAGTAGCTTTTCCCAAACCACTTGTAATAGATGCCAATACAAATTATCGTCAAATATATATATATATATATATTTGTGTATATATATGTATATATATACATAACACATACATTCATATATACATACAAAAGAGGTAAGCAACGATAAGTAATCCTAATTTAATAACCCGCGATAGTTTAGTTAGAAGAGACAACTTGAATTTCTTTTTCTTGGTAATTTTTGCCTCAGTTGTAATAATTTCATGTTTTTAAATCTAAAACTGAAATTCGGAAGACAGTTCATTAAAAATAACACCAAGGAACGCTATACAAAATTTCATAGAGATACCCTTTAAGGAATCTTAGATATGTTGTTTTAAAGATGGCAAATTGTGAAATTTTCCATTCCGACATAAACAGATTTAAATGCAAATATTCAGCAGGGTTCCCCCAGATAGTATATCATAGTAAATATTTTATAAGCCAATGCGATCTATATAGAAACTTTCGGTTTGTATTCTTTATGCTGAATGCTATATGGTATGCTATCACGCCCAATAGTTGGACGCCCAATAGTTTTAGGGCGCCCTCCCTCGGCGCCCTAAAACTAAATGTTGCCTATTTTTAGAATTTTGTGCGTCTGATCTTTTCATTCAAGGCTAAAGATTCAAGAGAAATGCAAATATTTCAATGCGGTCTAAATCTTGTGTTTTATATTTCTAACCTCACCATTTAATTTCAAAAAGTATATTTCCCCCCTTTTTGGTCTCCAGTCTCATATCATTTGTCTTTCCATTCAAACACAGTAAGTCCAAATATTGTCCTAAAGAGCAGTCACTTGAAGTCAAATAGTCTCGTGAAGTCATGTTGATATAGTCAAGGAACAGGGGTCGGCAACTCATGAACGTGGGCCAGAAAAGGACGCTTTACGGCGCCATTGCGAGACTGCTGGGGTTTGAAATCTATTTTAAAAAATAATGAAAGGATTAACATCGTTCATAATTGAGTAACTGATTAACTTAAGACTTTTGGAAGATTAAAAATTTAGAATAACATTTACTAAAATTTTAAAATTGTCGGTTAACCTTTAGCTTATGGATCCATTTTTACAATTCCCTCTTTAGGACGGGAAATTCCATACCCCCTTTGTAAGAACAGCCATGTTAGGCTTATATATATATATATATATATATATATATATATGTGTGTGTGTGTGTGTGTGTGTATGAATATATGTATGTATGTGTATGCGTGTATATATATATATATATATATGTGTGTGTGTGTGTGTGTGTGTGTGTATGAATATATGTATGTATGTGTATGCGTGTATATATATATATATATATGTGTGTGTGTGTGTGTATGTATAAATGGTCTTGGGCCCTATTCTTGGGATATATGCTATCCTACTCCGTAAGGAAATGGTTAAAAGAAGTGAAGAAGAGGAAGATTAAAAAAAAATAATCTCTCATATCAGTAAGATTAGCTCAGCACCAGCCTCATTGTCAGGAAACTCGGGTTCAATCTCCAAGCCCGACATATGGCTGATTCAAGCCATATCTATGGTAATAATAAACATAGATCTTTAAGTTTATGCACCATACAATCATGGAAAACTGAATACGGATGAAAAAAAGATACCTAAGGCCAACACCTTTAGACGGCTTCAAACATCAGTAGGAGAAAGGTGCCTTCAAAAACGACGATTTTTCGTATCGTAGGAATAGATGAAAGAGGAAATTAGGAGGTCCAAATCTGATCCATGATCTTCGCGATCAATCGTTGCAAAGTTGAAATGTTATATAAACATATAAACAAAAAAAGGTGTTAGATATTAGAGATAGATGAAAAACGAAAAGCAATTCAATTACAGAATATAAACACTATATCTTCATATTTATGTCAATGAAAAAAGGAAAGCGCTAATTTATGTCCAGTTTACTTTAAATATGTATGACATTTCAAATTTACTAAATGGGAATTCGGGAAAATATTTTATAAGCAATTCACATGCCTTATGCATTAAAAAGTTAATTACTTGCGATAAATCTATGTCATCTGTTTTAAAATCGCTTCCAGTAATGAATCAAATTTAAATACCTTTGAAAAAGTTAAGCGAAGAAAGTGATTAAAATTGCATATAGAATGATGATATTATTCATTTAAAATTAATGAAACATTGAAACAATAATTTCATAAATTAATAGTTTCCTTAATTATAATTAAAATTTTAGCTTTTCTGATTGGTTTTTTGTGAAATTTTCATTAGTTTTTTCAAATAAAATGATTTGCAAGCAGAAAAAATCACTGTAACATAAATCTAATTGATGGTTTTACGTAGTTAATGAAGTTTCCACTGAATACAATTGCTGTGACATGTGGTTTTGGGATAGAATCTATAATTTATGAGATTTAAGATGGATTTTTTTCGTTGTTTTTCGTGTTTTTTAATTAATTATTTATGCTGAAAAATACTCGTGAAAATTCTTCCAAGCTCCAAATAGCCAGCAGGTGTTTATAAAAGCAATCTTGTAATCAATGGTTTATGAAAGCTTTCCTGGAATCGATTTTCAATGACCGTACTTGGGAAACTTTCATAATAGAGTAGTGATATTGCATTTAATGACAATGGATCATGTTTTGTATCGATTCCTCATTCTGGATGTCATATTTCCTATTTCCTATTGTTCAACGTATGATAGCAATTTTTATCGTTTCGCCAGGAAAAATATTTAGAGAAGTTGAGGCAGATTTCTAAGGTTCCCGTAAAAACACACCAATGGAAACTACGTGGTTCTTTCCATACAAGTTCACATTTACAAATGAATGTTTTTCAGAAGTATACAGTCATTAAAAGACTGATAGGCAGTAGTATCTGAGATCTTTTAACTGTGTTATTTTATTTTTTCTCAATAAAAAGATCAGTAATAATGTTATTCAAAGACATCATGAATGTTTAATTGGGAAAATAAGTTCAACAATATTTTTTATCACACTTTTCGGTACACGTTTTCCAAAGTGAATTGCTGTATTTTTTGTTAAGGAAAATTTGATCATTATATTAAATACTGCCACAAGATACAGATATAGCAAACAATGTTTTTTACAAATCTAGTTTGTTATGGGGTAGAGATTTGCTCAAAAGCCCTAACTTCATTTACACGCGTAATTTTTAGATAATTCGAAGTTAAGCATAAAGAGAATAGTCACTTCACCCTAACTTTGGGTATGTAAAACTTGAAGTGGCACTGTAAATAATTTCATTCAAACACAGTTCTTACATAACAACAATGTTTATCCAAATATTTGTTTTTCAACATGAAGCATATGTACTACTAGTACGAGATATACACATTCCAGTCATATTAATGTGACCACCGCCTAATTATGACCGCAACGTTAAATAACCAATCGCAGAAGGCACGTGTCATCAGCAAATTTGGTGGATATATAAAGTGTTTTGTAGGCATTCGGAAAACATTTCAGTTCTTGCAGTCATGCAGAAACGAAGTGATTTATCCGACGTCCAAAAGGGCATGATCATTGGCTTTCGGGACAAGGGTGGAAGCATTTCTGAAACGGCTAATTTTGTAAACTGTTCGCGGGCCGCCGTGGTAAAAGTATACCGCGCATGGCAAAATGGCAATATCCAAAATCAGCGAAGTGGCAAACGTGGTGCACCACGGTCCATAGATGACAGAGGTGCACGACGGCTGCGGAGAGGCGTTCGGGCGAATAGACGTGCTACCGTTGAGCAACTGACCGTCCAGATGAACCAAAGGGCTACCAACAGTGTCTCCACAACGACGGTTCAGCGAACGTTGCTGCATATGGGCCTCCGCAGCAGACGCCTCGTTAATGCACCTATGCTGACTGCTGTTCATCGGTGACGAAGGATGGAATTTGCACGCCAGTACCGCAACTGGACTTCCACTGAGTTGAGACAGGTGGCTTTTTCCGATGAATCCCGTTTTATGCTCCATCGGACAGATGCACGTTGGCGTATACGACATGATACGTCTGAAAGCAAACACCCTGCAACAATTGCCGGAAGGGTCCAAACTGGAGGAGGGAGCTTTATGGTCTGGGGAATGTTTTCGCGGTATTCTCTAGGTTCACTCACCATTGTGGAAGGCACAATGGATCAACACAAGTATGCATCTATCCTTGCGTACCATGTTTACCCCTACATGCGAATTGTTTTTCCTCAAGATGATGGCATCTACCAGAAGGACAATGCGACGTGTCATAAAGCTCGCAGTGTACGTGCGTGGTTTGATGAGCACCAGGATGAGTTTACCGTACTCCCCTGGCCAGCAAATTCCCCGTACTTGAACCCAATCGAGAATCTGTGGGACCATCTCGATTGGGTTGTTCGCATCATGGATCCTCACCTGCGCAACCTAGCGCAGCTGGCCATGGCACTGGAGTCGGCATGGCTCAACATCCCAGTGAACACCTTCAAGAACCTAATTGACTCTCTTCCTGCACGTCTCGAAGCGGTCCGCTCTGAGAAAGATGGTTATTCTGGGTTTTGACATGTGGTCACATTAATGTGACTGTACTGTGTATATATAGCATTCATGCAAGGGAAATACAATTCAATATATTCACTTGTATAACTACTTATTCAAAAAAATACACTTTTCAATACTCCCAGATACTTTGAAAGACAACCACCAGTGCTGCCACGTAAACTTTGGGCCTAACAAGAACTCGCATAGGTTTGAAGCTACCTAGCTATTCCTCGAGCGGCTGCTCGCAAAACTCAGCTATTATTAAACCAGACTCTAAGTCTAGCTGCAGCTCGATACTTCGTTTTGTCAGCTCTACTCTTCCTTTCACTTTCTCTCACTTCGTTTCTTTAATCTAGCTGCTTGGTATTTATACCAACCGCATATGCCGCATTTAGTATATCTTAAGCGGCTTCTTTAGATTTATTCATTTAAAAGTTCAATTATTGTGAATCGAATCTTATGTAAATCTTACAAGCACCTTCTCTCTACTGGTATTGATATATTTAAGAGACCGCCATTTTTTAAGGAGAGCAAACCTGAGACCTTATATGTATGTATATTATATATATATATATATATATATATATATATATATATATATATATATATATATATATATATATACACCTACGCGAGTTCTTGTTACGCCCAAAGTTTACGTGGCAGCACTGCTGGTTGACTTTCAAAGTATCTGTGAGTATTCCAAATATACATATGTGTGTGTGTGTGTGTGAAATTTAATTAAATGCTTTGTCAGAAAGTAAAGCTATAAATGTTCTACGTGAAGTAAATTATTTGCATATTCTGTTTTGTTAAATGTTTTATCAGCGGCAATAGTGCTCAGGATTATTATTATTATATATAAAGTACTTCCCCTTTGAATGCCCTCCAAAAATTGAGAGATTAGGACTGTCTCTAACAAAAATAAGCTGTCTTAAATAAAAAAATATGTTTCATACAACCCATTTAAAATATGCATAAGATAGGGGGATTAAGGATCTATTGTTGAAAGCTAATATCATTTGGAAGAGTTGGAAAGACAGGCCCTTCTTTTATGTATCATTCAAATACGCATCCGTTTATGAGGATAATAAAAACTGAAACTAAATCTCCTTCAGGAAGGCAAAAAGGGATTTTTTTTTTGCCTCGATAATTTTTTAATGAGCATATAACTATGGAAGCGTAAATGAAAAGTGTAAACCTTTTTCATTGCTTACAAAATTTGATACTGGACTCTTTATTCTGGCTCGGGGAAAGAAATGGACTAGTATTGGGTGAAAATTAAAAGAAAATCTATAGCAAACATTAAACACAATTTTCTCGTTGCTGTATTAAAATTTTTTTCTTAATAGAAGTTTCAGTAATAGCGTATTCTTCTTTTATACTTAACACTCGAAGGTGAATAGTCAAAAGTTTTGAGGTGTTTTATTCAACACTCATGGTATTATTTATTTCATAACTGCCACATAGGATAAATATTTATTTTAGCTAATAATGAAGAAGGCTGTATAAACGTAAACATGAGGTAATACAGATATACAGATCCCGAGTGTACCACATTGGAATAATTAGTCTTGAATATAACATACTACAATGAAAAAAAATGCATAAACCCGAATTGACTTGAGTTAAACATTCTAATTAGAAAGTTATAACTTGAAAAGGAAAAAAATAAAGAAACAAATATTTTTTTTCACATGCTTGAAAACTGCGATTTCTACTGAAAACTCGTGTAACCGCTAATGTATATGGTTTTAACTAGTCAAAGCATCACGTTTATTATTTATAATAACCTTGTTTAAGCATTTATGTATTTATAAATCGTTTCTAAATAAGACGTATTTAGCTACAATGTAATATTTTTATTACTTCCAATGCAAATCTTTTTCGATTGTAAATACCTATTTTTACATCTTTTTTAAGCATCCGTCGATGGCGTATTTATTGAATTTAACATATATTTCAAATCAGAATTATATTCATGAACCGTATTCCGTAGAATAATATAAAATAACTTACTATGAGTATTACTAAATGCTTTGTTTTAAATTCATGGAATATAAAAATTTGTATGTATTTAAATTAACTTAGCATTTTCCAGAGATTTCCAATGTTACATCTTAAGGCAGAAATAGGAGCAAAACTGGTGCAACATTATCAGAAGTGCCACGTACACGAAAACTTCATCATGTTTGCATTCCGTAACGTTTTCTGTTTACTAACAATATATTTAGAAGCTTTATTGTTGTAATTCCTATCAAATGTTAGAATTATAGTAAAATAACTTTAATTCTTACCTTTCTTTAAGTTTGAATAATGGAAGACTTATTATTATTAAGAATTATTATTTTTAAAAAATATTAGATTTTTTTATAAATCTCCTATTCAAATTCCCCATATTCAATGCAGATCTAGTATTTTTTATCGGATGGTATTTTATGATAACCCGTATAAAATATCCTTTATTTACAATATACATTGCTAGAAGCATTATGTCTATGAAAACTTCATCATGTTTGTTTTCTGTAACGTTTGCTGTTGCATTAAAATGTAATTTAATTCTGTATTACTGCATTCCTATCAAATGTAAGAATTTTAGTAAAATAACCTTAATTTTAACTTTTCTTCAAGTTTCATAAAATTTTAATTTTTCTCTCACCCCTTGAACTTAAAATAAACTTCCTTCTTTTTTCGATTAGTAAAATTAACTCTCATCGTTGTAAAATTCAGAATACATTAAAATCAGGGAATGAGTGAATCTATTGTGTTTAAATTCGAGAAAAACTGTATGCTTTTTAAAAATTCATGGTATAATTAAATTTAACTTTAAACTACAGAACTTTAATTTTTTAATAATTAAACTTATGGTGTCCATTCATTATTCATTATTTCCTTTTGTGTTTACTCAGGAGTATAATTATAAACTCCTGAAATTATAAATATTATTTGAGATACAAATAATATTTACTCAACATACTTTATTTCTTGGTTGATATGTGACTACAATAAAAGATAAAATGCTTTATTTCTTGGTTGAGATATATGACTATAATAATAAAAAATGAAATGCTTCTAAAGAAATCCCATTAGAATCAAAGTATTAATAAATCAAACTGAGTTTTAAAAAAATGTGAAATTTCTCTGACAATTTATGGATGTATAACAAATGGTATTATATATGACTCAAATTTGGCTTGTCGCAGAAAAATAAAATTAAATGTCGTGTTTTTCATAAGTGTCAAAGTCTCGTAGTGATTGATTAATCTGTCTGATTCAGGGCATGAAAAAATATAGCAAAAAAAAATGATGTTTCAAAAGACTTTGAAACTTTTGAAAATATATTCACTTCCATTTTTTTTATTAAACAAGAAATGTTGTCACTGAATATAAAATACAGTCGTTTTTAATATTAATAAAACCTTGACATAAAATATACTAACATTAGTACAGATTTTTAGAATAGTCACAGTACAGAAAATATTTTCTGGATATATAGCATCTACAAATATATTTCATTCACATATAAGGAATTTATTTATATGATAGTAAATTGAAATTAAAAATTATTTATTCAAAATGCTTTAATTTGGCATGAAATGCCTTTAAAGGAGAATTTTAAGGCATTTCATACCAAATATTAATCTTGTTATCATTAGGTAGTAACTTTTTAAAAAATTTTAAATTTTTTTTAAAAATATAAAGTCATGTTATTATTCGTCCTACCCCAGTTGTCATTTTTTTTTCAGAAATGTGCGACACATGAAATTTCAGCTGGAATTATAAATAAGAATGTTGGTTACCAATTCGATTTTATTATTTTGTAGCAAATAGCTTTACATATTTCTAATTATTTGTAAATATTCTTTATTTCTCCTTAATATATGTTTATTTTGTGTTAAATTCCGTTTATTTAAAAATCATCATTTCTAATTACTTGTAACTATTCTTTATTTCTCCTTAATGTATTTTTATTTTGTGCTAAATTCCGTTTATTTACTATTATTATGTTTATTATGTCTAATTATTTGTAACATATTCTTTATTTCTCCTTAATGTATTTTTATTTTGTGTTAAATTCCGTTTATTTACTATCATTATTTCTAATTATTTGTAAATATTCTTTATTTCTCCTTAATTTATGTTTAATTTGTGTTAATTCCGTTCATTTACTATCATTATTTCTAATTATTTGTAAATATTCTTTATTTCTCTTTAATGCATGTTTATTTTGTGTTAAGTTCCCTTTATTTACTATCATTAAGCATTACGTAGATTTCAATTGTGACCATTTTTCGGAATTTTTTAGAACTTTGATGATCTTATCGGCAAATTTGGAGACCTTTTTGGGTGCCCGGAGAACCAATCCATCCGATTTCATCTAGGTGGCGTGGTTATCGAGTTCTACAATTTTCCATTTCTATGTCAATCGAGAATGTCGCCAAGGGTATGTAAGCACGCCGAACTCGGCTCCAAAAATTATTTCAATCATTTCTGAGTTGAAGCTCAGTTCCTCTGTGCAAAATATAGGCCCTATCATTGTGCCTGCGTGTTGTGTCAAATTTTGAAATCTTTTGCTGAACTTCGCTGTACTCCTAATTCACACTTTGTAATATTTGTCACATGTTTCAAACTATAAAGGAAACAAAGTTGTGTATAGAAATGATTGTACTTGTATATAGAATACTTGTGTATAGAAATACTAAATAAAAACTTGTGTAAAGAAAATAAATTTTTCCTGGAGTCGCCATTCACACATACTGTAAAACAGTGGCGCACGCAGGATTTTATCTTGGGGGGAGGGGGGGTTGAACAGATAAAAATATTTATAATGCAAATTCAATATTCATAATGCAATTTCTATTTCTTTGGGGGGGAGAGGGCCCCTTGCCTCACCCCCTGGGTGCGCCACTGCTGTAACACGAAACTGTACGACATCTTTAAACTCATAAAAGTTAGAAAGGGTATAGGAAGCATATATCTCGGGTGAATATCTGTTTAATTATTTACTAATTTAAATAGATTATAAGGATTTATTATTTATTAAAATTTATTTAAAATTTTATGTAAAAAAGTCCTTCAATGTATGCAATTTTAAGACGTGAAATAAAGCAATCAATAAATGTTTATAACAAATTTAAATCAATATTTCCCATTTTTTCTTAATTAACCTTCTTTTACACACACAATAACACATATCTCTGAAACGAGCACCATGATAAAATTTTGTTTGTTTAATATTAAAAAAATTAGGAAATCTTTTCCAAAAATACAGTCATTTTATAAGAAAATCACAAGAAATAGCTAGTGCCTTCTTTGCAATAGGAGACGAAACTCAGCTCATTAAAGAAGTTATATAATTGCAACGGAATCATTTTTCTTGAAAGTATTTGCTAAGTTGTGTTAAAGCCATGACATAAAAAGAGAAATTGAGGTTACATCGACAGAACAAACTCGTAAACGGGATTTTATTATTGAAGTAGGAAGAAATCTTGTCTATTTACTTTTGACTCTGGTAACCAAAAAATGCTGTTTTTTTCTGTGACATCATTTTGTTGGCAATGGTATTTGTCGATTAAGAGAGTAAATTTTTTGAAACTGTGCTGTCAACTGAAAATTACAAAACAGAAACACACAGCCTATTAAAATCCATAGCAAATAATTATTGCGTGGCATCTAGTTTCGAATTAATTAATAATTCATCATCAGTCCACGTAGCACTACGTTATTGTCCCATTAAAATTTACGAATGCGAGGTTCATACAACTCTTTTATATGAATTGGAGACAGAATAGAATCAAAGAGATCCTCGCATTTGTAAATCGTCCTAGTAAGCATTCACACCTAATGCTACGTGGCCTAATGATGGTCTATTAACTAGTTCAAAACTAGTTGTCACTCTTTTATTTTTTATTCTGGATATTAAGGAACGGTGTGCTCCAGTTTTGTGTTTTTCGCAACTTTCCTATGAGTTACTCAAATAATAAATCTCTTGACTTTATCTAGAGGCACAGTCTAATTTAACCAAGAATGTCTTACCCGTTACGCCTAGTAAGGGTTCCTGATCATTTAAATTCAACTTATTTCCTAACGTATGTCCCTCTTACACAAAAAAAAGGAAAAAAAAGAAATCTGAAAAAAACGAAATTTTCTTCACATATATCGTATGAAAAAAAAATTATGTCTGGAGGGGAAATAATCAACCTAAATCTAACACGTTATGTTTAAAATATTCATTTATCTCATGCTACACATGCTTTTTATTTCGAAATCTCTAAAGAAATTAAGATGCTTGAAACGCACTTCATGTGTAAATAGCGGAATTTTATTATATCTTCCTTTATTTCCTTTCTACCTAAAAGACTGTCTTCGTGAACATTTCTGATAATAATGGTTTAGCAAATTTACTTAACTTTGAGTGTTATCAGACGATCTCAAGGGCATACCGTGGAACTTAGCATGAGTTAAATGTACATAGGCGGTCTCTCATGACAAAAATATAACGAGTATAACCGTATCCTCATATGTGTTTTTTTAAGCTAAAGCAGACGCGACGTGATTGAAGTGGAGGATATTTGTTTTTGTCAGTGATTTTTTGGAAATATTATCTTTATCAGCACTTAACGGAATACAAAGTTAGGACACTTACAAAAGTTTGAATGTAATAAAACACGATTGCTTTTAAAGCTTCAAAATTTTTACAACAAAATGTGTGTATTAAATTTGCATCGTTGGTAATTATATTTACTGATAGGTACGCGTGAATATTTGAAAAAAAAGTAAAGAAATGTAAAGAAAAATTTTTCGACCGTCACTGAAATTAATTTATTATACTTAATTATTATAGATTTTTTGGTGTTAATTTTACACCTAAAATTATAATTAAGACTTAAAGTTATTTATTCTTATAAAACGATAATTGTTAAAATTAGTTACATTAAATATGCGCATGTATTATAATTAAAATTAGTATTTATAAATTAAAAATTCGTATAATCAACTTTGTTCCTGATTAAATTTTTCTTTTCCTTGCTGTACGTCTCCTTTAGAGTAATCTAAATATTTATCCTTTAAACGTGTATAGCAATCGATCATAAACAAAAGAACTTGAATGTCTCGACTCAATAATTAGATAGTCTGATGTCTTTGACGTTATTTTAGCATACCTACATTTTTTCGAATTTTCATGTAGAGTAATTCCCACACCGAAGAGTGTCTCAAGCTCTTTTTTTCTGACCTGAAAAGCTATAGCTACGTTTACATAAATGACCTTTAACAGCCCTTATCATTTTTTTTTTTATCCTACGCTCGTCTTCGGCATTTCTGCCATCAGTCGACGAGCAGCCCAATACAGAGATGAAGATAAATAAAAGCGAGAGATAAAATTAGCCTCCACAGAGTTGTCGGTTAAAAACTTAAAAACAATGGGGCAGTTCTTGAGGTGGTCACCATCCATATCACCCTGGCGGCACACAGGGCAACAAGCTGAATCGCTGATGCCTATCTGAAGTAGACGTTTTTGTAAATAATCATGTCCAGTTGTCATACGAAAGCAAGCAACTCCAACAGACCGAGGCAAGGAACTAGGGATATTATTTCTCTTGTTGAGCAGGATTTTCCACCTCTTATCCACAGCCGTATCAACATATAAGGATACTAGCATTATTGCCCGGCGATGCCCGGGTAGATATATAGATATAAAAATTTTGATGCATTCCATCAAAAAATACTGGGCTGCACCCCCCGCTCTTCATGTTCATCTGGCTAGACAAATTGCGCTTAGCGCGTTTCTACTGAAATGATATACAAACAATAAGAAAGAAAGAAACTTTGAGTTTGCGGACCTTCGTCTGATTATAGTCTAATTTTATTGAGAATTAATAACACAGTGTTGCGTGATTCGCACGTTTGGATTGAATAAGTTTACTGCTTAATTATATTTGTTAGATACTGTTTAATTAGATTTAATTAGATTTGTTTGATCCACTGTTTAATTAGAAATAAGTTTTATAATTTACATTTGCCTTTATTATTTATTTTTCCCTTAAAAGCTCAGTTTGTTCCACAACACCCAAGAGACGCACTTTTTTCCACATCACCCAAGAGGTAAAGTGCAAGATGCATTATCCCCTTTATTTATTCAAAGTAAGGCGCGATTTCACATGAAGCCTATTTTCCTTACTTTGGTGATTCGGTTTTTTATTGTCGACAGGCCAAAAACCGTATCGGTGTTTAATTTTCCCAAGGCCAAAAACCGTTGAAAAAGCGAATTGTAATTCGATTTTTAATTTTCCTAAGGCCAAAAACCGTAGAAAAAGCAAATTGTAAATCGGTTCAAGCGATGAGAAAAGCTGCAAATAAAAAAGGTCAAAAAGCAGAGCCGGGGAAAGTCGTGTTAAAACATATTAATTTGAACTGCATTCTTAAAAAACTCCCATCTCAGTTAGTCTAGTGGTTAAATTTTATCTTTTACCGTATTTTAATATTTCTTTTGTCAATTTATTTCGTTGTTATGCACGTAATGCAAAATTAATTTAAAGTATCACAAAAAGAAAAGAAACCACGTGATCAGCATTTCATAAATTACATTCTAAAAATTAATCTTTAAAAATTCACCAAAAATCAGAAAAGGGAGGTAAAGATTCGAAAAAGGTTTCGTTTTAAAGGAATTTTTATGACATTTCTCGTGATATAAATTTCATAACCCTCGGATTATCATTTTAAATGCAAACTTAAAAAAATTAGAAAAACAGCTTAAAAATTTAATTTAAAAAAATCGAAGAAGAATTTTTCAAAAATCTTTCTCAGTTCACCCCTCCACTATAGACTCTACTATAGAAGAATCACCATGCAAAATTTCAGCTCTTTATGTCCAACGGTTTGGACTGAGCGTTATCTGTCAGTTAGTCAGTCAGTTAGGGGCAAGGCCAAAGTTATTACCATGAAGCTCTCCCCCCCCCCGCGCACCCCTCTTGTCCCTCGCGGGGGAAGAAGGATAGGTTCGGATTTCACTGAACGGTCTCCACAGGGGGTACCTCGCACCTCTTACGGGCACCAAAAATCAGTAAAAAATTAATTTAAAAAAATCTAATTGAGACCCAAATTTCGTTTTTGCTGATTTAAGTTTCTCGGGTCCTAAACATTAACTGTGCCGAATTTGGTACCTGTGAGTGAAACAGTCTATGATTCTATAGCGGACAAACAAACAGACAAGCTCTTTTATATATATAGATTCTAATAGCTTTCATTTTATTGTGAATAATTCTTTTAATATTTCGCAGAGGCAGAGGAGAATCAGGCTGGGCCATAAGAGATCCAGCCTTGGCTAGTTTATCAGCCTGCTCATTTCCAAAAATATCACAATGGCTCGGAATCCATTGAAGAGCAATGCTTTTTCTAGTTTTCTTTAGATCGAGAAGCTTTATTCTACAAGAATGAACCTGGGCATTTTCGTTATAGTTCAAACTGGTAAGCGACAAAATAGCAGCTTGAGAATCAATAAAAAACACAGTATTATGGTCATGGCTGTCTTTTAATTTATCAATTGCATGTGATATAGTCGCAATCTCTCCATCAAAATTATCACAGTACCTCCCAACAGGACTCCCAAAATACTAGAATAGACTCCAGCCCCGGCATTTTTTTATCGCATTTTTTGCTGAACCATCCATGTACACATGGAACCACAAGTCAGGAGGGTACCTGACAAGTGGAATAGTAGCAAATTTGTATAGTAGCAAGTGCAGCATTCTTTATCTCACCTTGCATAGAAAGCTGCTTGTTTACATTCCAAACAATATCCAGATGGCCCTCCAACATCTCGTGACCCATAACAGGGTTCCATTCCCGTGAGAAAACCTGTCGATTGGGTGTAGGAATATCATAAGTATCATAGAGATCGTGGACAGTCAAAAGGAAAGATCTATGAGTTTTTAGTCTCTCATTTGCTATTCTATAATAATTTAAAAAGTTGTTTTTTCTTCTCAAGATTTTTTCAACAAGGTAAATGGCATTCCTTTGGCACTTCTCACTTAAAGGCTCTAATTCTGTCTGGAGCTCCATAGCAACAATAGGAGTTTATTTACCCCACCAGTAATTAATCGCAACATGTTGTTTTGAAAAATATCAAGTTTGTTTCTAACAGAATCAGAGGAGGTTATCAAAACCTCGTTTCCATATTCAACAACAGGGTGAACATAACTCTTATAGGCTGTACACAGAACATCATGGGTAGAGCCCCAAGTAACACCAGCCAGACGTTTTAGTAGTCTTGAACTCAGAAGTCCTCGATCAATGGCTGTATCAGTTTGCTTCCTCCAAGTTAACTTTGGGTCTAAAAGAATGCCCAAGTATACAGTAAATAATTGATTTAAAATTGTCTTTAACAGCCCTTATAACAAACCCTGATTATGAAAAAGACTTATTTATAAATTATAAATTCAAAAATACAATAATTTTTTATAAATTATAAATTCAAAAATTCAAAAATTTATTAAAAAAGACTTTCTATAAATTAAAATTTCGTATAATCAACTTTGCTCCTGACTAAATTTTTGTTTTCCTTGCTGTATGTCTCCTTTAGAGTAACCTAAATATTTATCATTTAAATGTGTATAGCAATCGATCATAGGCAAAAGAAATTGAATGTCTTAACTCGATAATTAGGTAGTCCGATGTTTTTAACATTATTTAAGCATACATTTTTTCGAATTTTCATGTACAACAATTCCCACAACGAAGAGTGTCTGAAACTCTTTTTTTCTGACCTAGAAAGCTATAACTACATTTACATAAAAGACCTTTAACAGTCCTTATAACATATCCCGAGCATGAAAAAGACCAATTCTAACGAATGTAAGGGTTTATACAAAAAACATAAAGTTTTTTGATTACGGTGTGTTATTGCTCCAGTATAGACGTTTACAAAGATTAAAGATATATTAAAAAATATTTTGCAGAAAGTAAATACTCAAAAATACAGTAAAATTAAAAGGAAAAGAGGTATAATAATATAATCAAAATTTCTCTCTTAAATGTTATAGTGGGTGTTGATGGTTGATTATTTATACATATCTATTGTTACATCATGAATTTTTAGTTTAATCGAGGGAAACTCTTTTTTTATAGTAATTCAGTTAAATATACTAAAGTGTTAGGTCATTAGTACGCGTTAAAATGTCAATCCTGAGCGAAACAACTTTCAATTCAATGTTCAAATATGCTGTAATCTCTTTACACTAATAGACAGATTTTTTATCGAAGGCATTTTTATTCATCAGTTATCAGATGTGGTACTGCTGTGAGCCATACTCATTGTTCAGTCTATCTTCATACATTAGTTTTAAATTAGCTAAGATAAATAATGCCAAAAAGTAAATTTTTGTTGGAGCGTTTTCAATAAGCAAACTTTTATCAAATTCTTTAAATGAAGATATTCTTTTATTGTATCTTCTGCACAAGCAATATTTTGGCAAATATAAAATTAAAAGAATTGCAATTCTAAAGAAAAAATATTGTCTGACTTTGTGTAGGATATCACGGAAAGCAAGAAAATCAATGTAGTAGAAATGTAAAATAAATAATTCTGTAGTTTAAACTGTGGAACTGTAATAAAAATATTTGGTTCTCCTTAAATAACATTGCTTCCCATTTGAATTATATAGTTAATCATCGTATTTATAAGTACTTAATAATAATTATGGAGTATAAAATATAGAATGGCCGTTAAGTATCTATCTTTATAAGACTGATATTCTCTGATATCGAATTCCATGTTCTCCTATGTAACAAAACTCTTCAGTAAGCCATTTATCAAGAGATGGGTATTGGCACCCAAATTAAAGTTTTATCCGGAGTGATCACTTACAATATGCTCTATTAGGGAAAGATGTATGATAGAGCGTAATTAGGTTAAGTACAGAAAATTGAAAATGAGAATCGCTGCATTGAAGAGCTCATGAATTTATAGAGCTTATTTAATCCCATTATGGCAAGTTACGATAGTCAGCCAAGATTCTTATCTATAAATTTCTAGGAATCATTTCGATTTAGTTTGCTCTCTTTACACGAAAAAGAAAACAACACAATAGTCTGCAAAGAACTTCATACCTTTAAATATTCTTCTCTAATATTTTTTCATCCCTAAAAAAAGGATTAATATTAACTTTTCATCCGTTTCTTTTTTGAATATCTATAAGTAGACTCTTGTATAACGTGATAAATATGATATGCGTTGTGTGAAATCGCGTTACAGGAAATCTTGTTGTACGATTGAAAATCTTGTACAATACGAATGATGTTAAAATATAAAAATTTGTTTATGAAAATTTGCATACAGAATGTATAATTAAATTGACAAAACAATGCAAAACTGCTTCGTTAAAAACCCCGTGAGCATAAAAATAAATTTATGCAGTGTTTAAAAGGGATATTCCCGCATTTCATTCTATAGCTTGTTATACGGGAACCGCGTTATACGAGTAACTTTTTCCCCCCTTATGCGTTGAATGAACTCGAGTTATACAAGAGTCTACTGCACATACAAACCAAAATTGGTTTTTTAAATTATTTAAAATTTTTAACTTTCAACTTAAAATATTTTCCAAAATTTATCTTTAAAATATAAAAAGATGACTCATCATTCAATGCTAATAAAACATCCCTTTCTAACATAATAACCTCATCTAATATTCCCCCCTACAAAAAATATTTAGTGTCTAATTTTCCTTAAAAAAGTTCTTAGCTATTTCTTTTAAAAAGTATATTAGCGTCACTTGCTATAATGCTTAAAATGTTACGATATACACACTGATTATAAGTTAATTAAAAGTGCATTCTTATCATATCCCTCAGCAGCCATGTATTCGTTACGTCCTCATTTTAAAGTTTTACAGGGAAAAGAGCACACAGTTTAAGTTTCAGCGTTCAAAATGTGATATAGATTTTTCCGAGATGCTTTTTTCGGAATTGATAAGCTTGATCGCTGGTCCTAGTAGATTGTTATTAAAAGTTCTCGAGCTGAATGCTTATGGCTGCTGTGTACTAACCGTATTGGATTCGCTCATCTCAATGTTAATCTATGGAGAAAATGTGTCCAAGGACTGCCGATTTGGATTTAAGGTGACTGCCTATGTTCGGAGTTAATTTTTGAAAAAAATATTTTTTTAAAGGATTTTTTGGTCTTTTATGGTAAAATAGCCCTTAAAAATTTAAAAAAGGAACAAAAACTTACCTGTAAATAGCATACTTTTTTATAAATTGGTCATTTTGAAGTAATTTTTAATGAAATTTAGCTAAACCGCCTATCACTCCGCACAAAATCCTAATGCTACTATTTTAATTTTCTTCTCACACATGATACATATGACAGTTATCTTCAAAATGACCAACAATCTAAGATAAATTTCAAAATTCAAAAATAATACACACAATTTTATGTTCCAATACGAAGATTTTCCTCGATTCTTCATTCCTTTCCTTATAAAAACAGCCCTAAATAAAAAACTATTTATTATACACCAATTATTGTGCGTCATTTCATTAACAATAGCATCTAAAGCATTTCCTGAAAATTTTATCAAATTATATACGTTATTATGTGAGATATCATGATAACCATAGAGATTTGTGGTAAAAAACATAATTCTGAGAAAAAATCATTTAAAGTTGTTTGTCACTTCAATTTTCTAGAAGATATTTTTTTTAAATAGCTATAACTCTGCTTCTAATTGATACAGAATGAAAATCAAAACAGTTTTGAAAAGAGAAAAGATTGAATTTCACGATTCTTGCAATAAATAAAATTGACCAAAATAGTCAAAAAACCTAAAAGATTTTTATTTTTAAATTGTACTCCATAATAGAGAAATAAATTTTACACGTTGCGGAAATTTTTGTTTAAAAAAAATGCAAATAATATTTTTAAATTTATTGGAAAAATATTTTTAAATTTATTGGAAAAAATCTGGTATAGGTTGTTTTATACGTTCATAAATGCCTTTTGTGGATGAAATTTATATAATGAATCTTGTTGCAAAATACAGAAAAGTTTAGGCTATCTGAAAATACCATTTTTATTGGAATATCAGCATTTATGTAGCTGTCAATAGTAGACACATGTTCTCCATAGGTTATCCCGGAATTTAATAGGGTTAGCACATGGCAGTCTTTTAAAAGAGGTATTTAATTGAAATAACATTGTGGTGATAGTGCAGTTAATTGTAAAAACAGTTGAATTAAAGTAACGATATAATAATTTAGACGACACGGCACTTAAATATACTGACTTTTCAAAAATAAAACATTTGAGGATAGAATAACGTTCTCTCATAAAGATTTTTACTTCCTCCATTGAATGTTAAGTTGTGTGCTGCGAGCATCCCCGATGTGTCACGTGGCAGTGAAGGTGTTAGAGTATGCTTACCCAGAAAAAAAAGGAAATGAAGTGGTAAAAAAAGGCATGTTCTAATAGATATCCAAGAAAGAACGTTTCAAATTCAAAATAAAAGAAACAGATGTCTAGGTAGTTATGAAAACATTAAAAAAGGAAAAGGGAAGAGAAAAGGCCACAAAAACAGCAAAAAAAGAGGGCCAACAAAGAGTAACATATGTGAAGCGTTTTTATGTGTGACTTGTTATGTGTTCGCGAAAAGTCATTAATTTTCTTTTATTAGTACCTGAGACCACTGGAGATGGAAGTGGCTAATAACGAATGTCACATCACCTAGAAGTACGAATGTACATCACTGGTAGGTCGCGGTCTGTTTTCAATTTTATTTTACATCGTATTTTCTACGTGCAGTAAACCATTTACAATAATCAATGTCTGTTATTCCTACATGACCCCTGGGAAAACCTACGATAGCAGCAAAGGTGTTAAAGAAAGTTATAAGGGATAGGATTCAGTGAAGAAAACCTCTTAACCCTTTCCGTCATGGTGGGTCAGAAAGAGTCCCATCTAATTAAAAAAAATCCTTAATTCTATTCCCTTGAGCTGAATTTCAAATATAGAATACAATTGGTTTTTAATTTTAGATTTAGGTTGCAAATGGCAGAACGTAACAGGGTTCTTCATTTTTACATGAAAATTGGCTAAAGTAATCAATAAAAATTGTCTTTAGGACTGTTCATTGTTTGAAGGATTTTGAAAATATTTTTATATGTAAAATGATATTAATTACATTTTTCATTGTTTAAACTTATTTTCTAAAAAAAATATCATTTATAATATTTTTTAACGTTTCACTTTACTTTTTCACTTGAATTACGTAGTCAAAAACAGTTCCACCACACGCTTCAGATTTTCACCGATAGACAGCAGCACTGCAATTTTCCTTTGTTTTGAATTAATTATTATATTTTTCCGTTAATTTTGGTTAGTTTTTCAGCCCTTTCAGTATCATGCGCCTTTATTTAGAGGCTGCTACTG
Organism: Dolomedes plantarius; assembly: GCA_907164885.2. NCBI lineage: Eukaryota > Metazoa > Arthropoda > Arachnida > Araneae > Dolomedidae > Dolomedes > Dolomedes plantarius. The sequence goes on from OU015492.1 coordinate 164,458,161, forward strand.
TTACTAAGATATAGAAATATTTTGTGAACACCAGAGGTCTCACAGGAGCCTTTGTCCTCACAGGAGACAAAGGATTTGTACGAAAAGTGCCTCAAGAAATTGCTTCCAGGAAAAGCGATTGTAGAACATTGTGGGTGGTCTAGATAGAAATTCCAGCGAGACAGGTGCAAACCTTGATGGTTACAGAAAGCCAAGGCAATATATTAACAATTGAGATCTAGGAAAGGCAGAATTTTCCATTCAGATTAGGAATTTTTTTTAAATTGATAATCCTAAATAATTGCGATTATATATATATATATATATATATATATATATATATATATATGTGTGTGTGTGTGGGGGGGGGTGTAAGTAATTCAAAAATTTGTTTTAAAGCAATTGTTAACGGTATTTTAATGTGTATATCTTATATTCATTGATTTATATACTGCAAAACTATTGTAATCTCCACTAAGGTGTAGGGAATGTCATTGATGCATGGTGAGACAAACGGTATCCCCCCCCCCCGTAAAAATGAAAACAGCAGACCTTTTTGGGGGGCATAAAATATCTGAGAAAGTTCATCTGACCCTTTATACAACACTTTTTCCATATTTCAGTTGTATTTTAATATAGTGCGTCGCAAAGGGTTAAACAGGACTGTATATAGAGAATGTTAAAAGAGTTAAATTTACGCAGATAACATGCAAAACTAAGAGTTACCACAATCAAATATTCCAGTAAACACAACCAAAAGTCGATCAAAGTTGACTTTTGAAAGCAGTAGTGATTTTTGTGAAATGTAGGTTATTCGAGCAGAAAAGTGAAGTTTTGTTGCAAAATAATTTTAAATATTTTTTCCTCAAGGCAAGATCTTTCCGTTTTTATCTACAAATAATTGGCCTTATGAGTGTACATTTCTATTTTTAACAGACCCAAAGAACGCTATACTTGAAAAATATGTTTGATAATGTGAAATAGTTTTATGCACGTATAAATTCTAAATTTTTCACGTTCTAATAAAATTTTTTCTCATGAGTATGATTTTCATGAATATTATATCGAAAAATCAATAAATAAAAAGTAATTGAAAATTTTTTATAAGTACCTCAGACTGCAGAGAATATATATAACTACCTTATCTAACACCAAAAATGGAAAGAAAAATCCAATAACTATATAAAATTCCATAAAGGAAATTACCATCCTTAAATAGAACTCTACTCTTGTTCAGACTATAAACTTCATCTCGAAGAAGGAAATATCCTTAAATTTGATTAATTCATGTAACTATTGGGTTTGATAAATTTCTAAGAATGAGTAAGTGGATGAATTCGTAATTTTTTATGATAATCCTCTGGACTAAAATTACTTTTTTTTATGTATGATTAATGATTAATACCTCGAAAGAAGGGAATCGAGTATATGGTTCGACACGAATTGCTGGTTTATATAAATCCTGAATATAATTTTGAAATAATTAGGAAAAAATAAGTGACATTAAATTTCTAAACACAAAAACTTTAATACTTGACAAAATAATTTTTAAAAAAAACCAAAAAAGGAAAGCGAAGTATTCAAATTTAAAGAATAGCCTTTTCCATAATTTGAGATTAAACTCCTTAATCCTTTTACAAAATTTATCGTGATTTATTCATGCCATGATTCAATAATCTCTGTTATAGTAATGATTTTCAATTTGCGATGACAAGCATAAAAAAATAACAAAAAAATATAGGAATTTTAATGACATAAGAAACGTGATAGGATAACATCTCAGAGCTTATGTAAAAAATAACTTCTACTGTATGTACTGCAGTATTTTATAGTGCTATACACATTGCAATTACAGAATGTAAAAATAAAAAAAGGATTCAGTATAAGTTCCCAAACTTCCAAATTTTCCACGATATTAAATTTTATGTAAGATATCTGGAAGTATCGGGAGCTCTAAACTATCTATATATCTATGGTGCCTGGTATAAAGGGATTAAATCAAAAAACATCGATTTAAATATACCAAATTATTAGCTTTTAAACCGATCGCAGAACATTAATTTCGTACTTTGTACAAAGAAATGCACTTTTGTATACAAAATTGACAGACTTAAGCCTTTTATACCAGACAAAAGATTTTTGTGTTTTTTTATCAATACTAACAACTATCTAAAAATCCCTGTTTTTGACTTAAGCCCTCTATACCGGGCAAAATATATATATAAAAGTCAAATACCACTCACTGACTGATCACTGTGTCTCCCTTGCAATAAGTTCTAGGAAACTGAAATTTTGAGTGATGGTTTCTCATGGACTCTAGATGCTGAAAAATCTTTTGAAAATATTCAAACTTCAATGGTGTTAAAAAAGGCTTAAACTCCCAAAATAAAACACTGACTAACTAATCACTGCATATTTGAAACCATAAGGCCTAGGAAGTTGAAATTTGCATGGTTGTCCCTCTATAGCCCTAGGTGCTCACTAAGCTTTTAATACTAGAGAGACGGGAATTTTTTTCTTACTAAAAACACTGAACGCCGTCATTTTGACGGTTAAAATTAAAATCCAGAATTTAAAATATTTAATTTTTTTAAATGGCTAAATACTTTAAATTTTGAACTATTTAATACCAATGTATAATAAATTAAAATCTGTTTAGATATATGTTTTGTGCAGGTGTGCCAAGCTGGTTTATCCTTAAAATATATGCATGGTTTGTGCAGTCCTTATTTTTCAACACCAATATTTCCGAAGAGCCAATACTTCTGTTTTTTTGCAAAAGGGGGAAGAGACGAAAAGCAACTAACATTTTTCCGGTATTATTTTAAAGATTTCTGCCTGTTTTCTATATTGCTGTCAAATTGCCGTATTTCAGTCTTAGTAGGTATACAACACATTTTCTCTCCCTCTTTACTATCGAATAAAATTTTGCAAATGTGTGTGTATATTTCGCGTAAAAATAGAAAAAGTCATAAAATTTCAGAAGCCTGAGAACATAAATATAGACAAAGCGCTCAATATTATGTCCGAAACCGTCAAAATGACGGCAGCCGTCTTTCTGGTGTTAAAAAACCTAACCTTTAAAATACTTAGGTGTCTAAAATAATAAAAATGTAAAACCCGTATTTCATTTGGGATCACGTTCGTTAAATTATAAGGGTGAGTACCTCTGAGGAATGACAACACTTCACTGCTGAATTTAATTTAAATTCAATCAACCAAATTACATAATTGATGGTACTAATTTATTATGTAGTGAAGCCCGGGTATTTTGCTAATATATATATATAAAACAGTTCCGTAACAGACTGACTGACTGATTGACTGACTGACATACAACGCACAGACCAAACCGCTAGACCTAAAGGGCTGAAATTCTGCATGGCGATTCTTCTTATAGTGTAGGGGTACACTAAGAAAGATTTTTGAAAAATTTCTCTTAGGTTTTTTAAAATTTAATTTTTAAGCTGTTTTTGTAACATTCTTTGAAGTTTGCATTTAAAATAATAATCTGAGGGTTATAAAACTTATATCACGAGAAGGATCATAAAAATTCCTTTAAAATGAAATCTTTTTCGAATCTTTTCCTCCATTTTCTAATTTTTGGCGAATTTTTAAAGATTAATTTTTGGAATTTAATATATTAAATGCTGATCACGTGATTTCTTTTTCTGGTACTTTAAATTAATTTATCGTCACGAGCATAACAGCGAAAGAGATAAAAAAAAAATTTTTTTCTTCTGATGCAGCAGACGATTGGACATTATCCGAAAAAATATTAAAATATAGTAAAAGAAATGTTCCTCAAACTGTACTACATTAACTGTACTATTTCCCTTAGTATGTTCTATTACATTTAATTTGAATAATTTCTTCTGCATTATTTTGTCTATAAAAATATCCCTTACGATTTTTTATAAATATATTTTTTCGTTTTTTTTACAGCAATTGCATACATTGATCGTTGTATTTATTATAAATATATTTATACATATTTTTGGCATTAATTGCATACATTGACAGTTGTATTCAATTTGAATGTACTCCGTAGTAAAGAATGGGTTTTCAGCTAGCAATGTATAAACCTGTGATTCTTGTCAGCATCTTCTTAGCGCAGTAAAACAATACCTATTGAGAACATCTGAACACGTGACGAGCAACCGTAATCATTAGAGGACAGCGGATTTTCAAAATGTGTAACAAAGTGTATATAATGCTAAGCAATATGTGCATCTTAAAATAAAAATTACTTATATGAAGCACTTTACATGTGTTACATTGTATCTTAGTTTACAATTTATAAACTTACTTATTTATAACCTTTAAAATGTTTTTAGCTAATTTTACAACGTTTATAAATATGAAATATTCCATAATCACTTCTTATTATCATATTTATTTTGAATAGATACAGGATAATTTGTACATATTATACAACGTCGAATTTATGATATCATAATTTTAATGCAAGTGTAATTTGCGTGAACTTTTATACGCAGTTGTATGACTGTTTGAATTTGGAATAGAAAAAATACCTTTTTTCCACAATTGCAATGATTATTACTATAAATGCTAAAATTGATTCTATTGTATGGAAAGTATCGTTTAAATTACGGTTTCGCACACGATTAAATGTGTGCTAGGCACACATTTAATCGTGCTAGGCACACATTTAATCACTTATGCTTGGCACACATTTAATCGTGCTAGGCACATTTAATCACTTATGCTAAAGTGATTAAATGTGTGCTAGGCACACATTTAATCACTTTAAAAAATAACCATTAACGTTTAAAAAACTGAATGTACTTTCAATACCAAGGAATGATTACAGTTATTTGAGATTATCAGTATTAACATAACCGAAGGGCTCATTTAATTACTCAAAAGTAAAGAACCCATTAAATTTTTAAAAATTACTGTAGGACATCAACTGTCCCCTTAATGATACTGAAAAAACTGCTTTATTACAAAAGAAACAATATTTTATTCAAATCAATATACAGAATGCAGATCATTATTGTGTGGGTTATATTATTATACAAATTGACAACGGTGGATATTGGTGTTTCATTTAGACTGGGTCACTTTGACTCAATACTTCAATAATATCATTGCGCCCATATTTGAAATTACCTGTAAAATGTAATGTTTTATACTTGTCCATTGATTTACTACACGGATTTTTACCAAATTGTATAAAAAATTATATTTTTAATGATAGTGCGTTTATCAGATAGATTCTTCTGTTAGATATTCATTCCCTTTTTTCGTTCTCGAAGTAAGATAAACATTCCATTTTCGATCTTTTATTGGTATTAATATCATAACTCACTTGTCATTTCTAACCTTATTAAAACAAGTCGTCAAAATGTGTCAAAGCGTGATAGGTCAAAATCTGTCTGTAATACGTTTGATACTTGCACCGTTATAATGTTTATTCTTAGAAAATAATTCATACCCCAATCGGCTTTCTGATACTTTTATCTGTCGACAGGAAATAGATATTGAAACGAGGAAACGTTAGAGAAAAGAAAAGATCTGAATGCAACAAAAAAATATAAAATTTTAGAAAGCCAAATTGACGACATATTTTCTATGAATATGAGTCCTCTCACTGCAAAAAAAGTTAGAAAAAAGGTAAACTGTATGAAAATTACTTTGATGTTAAGATTACTATTATAATATCGTATTTAGTTAAACACACACACACATTATATATATATATATATAACCTTTAACAATAATCCTTTTTTATTTACTATATGTGGTATTTTATCTAAATTTTATCTAAATTTTTAACTGATCCAGTGACGTTACCGTGTAGTCTCTGGTGATAATATTGTCTAATTCCAAAAAGTCAAAACGACAATAGACGTCACCAAAGCAGTGACCCTTTCCTGATGACGGAAACGTTTACATTTTGTTTCATGCAGATTCACTTGTTTCAACCCACTGTTTTAACTGTTCTTTAGTTTCTGACTGTCTATCCTGTGTCCATGATTCATCGATTCTTCATGATTCATCGATTCAATCGATACAAAATTTTACCTAGATTTCTTTCAAATAGCTTCAAATTGTGCTTCGAAGTGTTCACTCGTTCACGTTTTTGACCGATTGTTAACAAATGTTCTTCCTCTCTCCCCCCAAAGCCGGCAGCTTTCTCATATCCAAATATTCATTGAAAATATTATGTACGCGCTCTGTTCAGATGACAACATCGTCATAAATCTCCTGCACTTTTATGTCCAGTCCATTATCACCCTGTTTTGTATGTTTTCTTGTGTAATGACCTCAGCAGGGAGACCAGAACGTACATAGTCGCTTGTGTTCATTCGGCAGTCACGTGAATCAGCAAACCTCTTGAAAATCCTTGTCAGCGAAATTGTAGAGTGGACATAATACTTATCATGTATTGATCTAGTTTCGACAGCCGTTTTGACTCTCAAAAGTAACGTTTTAGCAAGAAGCGGAAGCCGCTTCTGTGAGCTGTCCAACTATAATTTCATTGCAGTGGTGCCATCTGTCAAATTTAGAATGGAATTATCAAACGACACTTACGCGCACACACACACACATCCATCTCTCTCTCTCTCTCTCTCTCTCTCTCTCTCTCTCTCTATATATATATATATATATATATATATATATATATATATATATATATATATATATATATATATATATATATATATATATATATGTGTATATATATATATATATGTATATATATATATGTATATATATATATATGTGTATATATATATATGTATATATATATATATATATATGTATATATATATATATATGTATATATATATATTTATATATATATATGTATATATATATATATATATATATATATATATATATATATATATATGTATATATATATATATATATATATATATATATATATATATATATATATGTATATATATATATATATATATATATATATATATATATATATATATATATATATATATATATATATATATATATATTAATTTATATAAATTTTTTGTATCCAAAATAAACAAAATCATATTTTGTTTTACAATAAAGTAACTTTATGAAAAAATATTTTTTCGGAGGAATTCTAAAAAGAAAACTTTTTTATACGCAGCTTGAGTTGCATAAGACACTCCAACAAATTTGTCTACGAATTAACGAGCATTTTTTTTTTTAGTGATTCAATTCAAAATAACTTAAACATATTAAAAATAAAAGAGTACACAAGTTGTAAGAGGGAAAAAAAGAGGGCAGGCGTCAGAAAATTATTTTTCCAATTAAAATTTTTTGGACGCGGTACCATGTACTTATGAATCAAATAATAGTGTTCTGCGGAATAAAAAATTTAATATTTAACTAATTAAAGTAACCTCTTCTTGCTTGTAAAATATTCAATTATTCTTACTGTGGCATGTAAATGTTGATAGAAGCGTAGTTATTATAATAATTTAACTTGTACACGAATTGCAGCACAAAAGTTTCAAATTTTAAATATTTTCAGTATCTTTAGGAGTCCGTTGAGATTGCTAAAGTAAAATTTGCTTCCTGCATAATAAAAGAAAAATTTTAACTTTAGAAAATAAAATTTTTTAAAATTATTTTTGCATTTTTAAACCAACATCCTCCTTACTAAATTCCGTTATCCCATCATGATTTGTTATTTAAATAAATATCTAACAATCAAAGGAAAAAATAATTATTTAGGTTTGAAATGTGTGTTTTCATCAGTACTGTAGATAAAGTACGTTGTTAGAATAATTCCTTTGTACAACTAAATATTCTCAAATTCTTTGTTTTTTGCTTCAGAATAAACCTGTAAGAAAGCTGTTAGCTTGATATCGATATTATATATTATTATTAAGGCTGTTGTGTATGAAATCTATTGAATTCTTTCACTTCAAAGTAAACCTATGGAGAAAATTTTTCTACTACATAGAAGTCCGCTTAATGGAATAGCCAATTTTCCACGAAAAACTTTTCTAATAAGCGGGATATTCCATCATCCGGGATCACATTGAATCGCCCACAATGTTTCAAAGTACAATTAAACCAAGAAAGCATTAAAAATTATCTAAACCATAGGCATATTTAAACTATTATAATTAACAAACAATCTATTAATTAAAAGTAAGAAACACTTTAAACACATTAAAATTTAGAAATTTGATGAAAAATGAGCTATTTTATTGTAGAATATACATATTTCCCTTAATTTTTGGAAAATAATAACAATGTTACTTATTTGTTGCTAAAGAAGTCGAATATTTTAGACTGTTTACTGTTCTGTGAATGCAGTATATCTGTTATTTGATTTTCTAGTTTATAAATGAAAGACTGTATTTTATAAATTAAAGTCTGAATTTGGCTTCGTTTCCAAGAAATGTTTTATAATATCACAAGCGTTATTAACTTCAACATGTGAAGGAACTTTTTCAAAGGTAAATTCTTACAGTTTTCACCAAATTAATCTTCATCAACTTCGCGTTGATCAAGTTGAGGGTCTGAAGTTTCACCACATTCTTCCAAGTCACTGTCAAAGTTTACAAAATTGGAAACATTTTCTTCTGCCATTCCTTCTGGTGGTAAATCATTTGCGTTTGTTATTGTTTCATCATTTAATTCATCATTTGTTGCGTCTGTTGAAAATTTACAATTTACGAAACAATTTTTTATTGCTTCAGAGGAAATATTATTCCATGATTCATTATATGAACAGTTGTAAGAATTAAAATGTTTCTAATAATTTTACTAGTTGATATATTGATAGAAAATCCACTAGTATCATCTATGCAGGCTATGATCTTTTTAACGAAGTCGTTAAACTTCTTTTCTATAATTCCTTTTAAAAAGTGATATAATTCCCTGGTCCATTGGCTGTAAAATAGCTATAGTATTCAGAGGTAAAAAATGAAGTACTACATTTTCCAGACTTACGTCACTTTATGGGCTTGACAATTATCGATAGTAAAATTCTGAAAAGTGTGGGAAATAGAAAAAAGATCGATGTCATCATGGCTAAAAATTATTCCTTTAAGCGGGATAGCTTCAAAACATGATATTGCATTAACCGGGAAATTTATAACAGAAACAAATTACTACGGTTTGGTACATTGAAAATTTATTACATTAAACGGGATATTCTTTTAACCGATATTCCATTAAGCGGGTTCGACTGTATTTACAGCTACATAAATCCAATAAAAAGGATATTTTCAAATAGCCTGAACTTTTCTGCACCTTGCTACAGGATCCATTTTATAAATTTCATCCACTAAAGGAATTTATGAGCGTATAAAACACACTATACCAGATTTTTTCCCCGAATAACTTAAGTTTTAAAATATTATTTCTTAAAAATAAAATAATAATAAATTCCTTATGTGTAAAATTTCTTTCTCTATTACGGAGTAGAATTAAAAAAAATCTTTCAATCCTAGTCAGCAATCCTTTGACAAATTTTCTCCATAGGATAGCATTGAGGTGAGCGAATCCAATAGGGTTAGCTCACAGCAGCCCTAATTGATACTGATGATAGCTACAAAGCTTTCTTTCTTTGTTTTATAAGAAATTGAAAGTTAAAATTTATTAAACCAAAATGGAATTGCCAAAATTCAATTTGCTTATTGACTCAAAAAGTTCTTCTAAAATAATAGCATCAAAATGAAAGGGATATTGATTAACTGATTTATTTCTCGATCCTTGAGTTCAGTTAATAAAACTGTCTCGTGACAGACCAGTATTTCCACATGTATGTAATTTATGTCGAGAATGCATGAAAATTATTTATGTCCCAATTTTCTAAAGGACATCTATCTTTCAATCACGTGGTTAACTACTTATTTTTTCTTCAACATCAAATGCAAATCTATTGTTCAATAGTTTTAAATTTTTTCCATTTTTCAGCTAATATTTTCCTTTCAACATCAGCTATATTTATCAGTACTGATACTACCATTTTAACCTTTGTTGCTACATACATCTATCTGTCTTTGTAATTGTATATTAACACTAGTGAATTTCTTAAATTTTGAATGCACGTATGTATAATATTTACATTATGACTAAACTGTTGTGTTAACTGTTAGAAAAGTTTTCTCTTGATTTCAAAAATTTATCTTTAACTTAGGTGTAAATCTGCCAGGATTATAAGTTATTCCCTATTTCAGGAGGCATATACCGTGCTTTTTCAAAGAATAGTGATTTGGATTAGTGATATCATTTAATTAATTTTACGATGTCACTTTCAAAATCGCATAATAAAAAAAAATCTCTTTCGTTATAGATAGCATCATGAAAAATAGGGAATTATTATTATGAAAAAAGTACATTGACATTGACATGATTTAATGTTTGAAGTGATTGCTATTTTCAAATCATGTATTTACATATCTATATATAAAAAACAGTTCCGTAACTGACTAACTGACTGACTGACATATAACGCACAGATCAAACCGCTGGACCTAAAAGGCTGAAATTTTGCATGCTTCTTCTTATAGTGTACGATTCTTCTTATAGTGTAGGGGTGCACTAAGAGAGATTTTTGAAAAATTCTTCTTAGATTTTAGTAAATTGAATTTTTAAACTGTTTTTGTGACATTCTTTAAAGTTTTCATTTAAAATAATAATCCAAGGGTTATCAAATTTTATAACCCTTGGATTATAAAACCTTTATATCACAAAAAAGGTCATAAAAATTCCTTTTAAATGAAATCTTTTTCGAATCTTTACCTCTATTTCCAGGTATTTGGTGAATTTTTAAAGATTAATTTTTAGAATTTAATCTAATAAATGATGATCACGTGGTTTCTTTTATTTTTGTGATACTTTGAATTAATTTATCGTCACGCGCATAACAACGAAATAGACAATTTTTTTTCTTGCTAATGCGGCAGACGATTGGACATTATCAAAAAAAATATTAAAATGCAATAAAAGAAATGTCTTCAAACTGTACTATATTCTTTAGTATGTTCTATTAGATTTAATTTGAATATTTTCTTCTTCATTATTTTTTACATCAATTGCATACATTGATCGTTGTGTTTATTATATATATATATATATATATATATATATATATATATATATATATATATATATATATATATATATATATATATATATATACAGTCAAACCTCGCTAACTCGAACCTCGATTTCGCGAATTTTTCGATAGCTCGAAGAAAAGAAAATTCCTTTCAAATTTCCTATACACTCAATGCTAAAAAAACCTTGATTTGACGAATTTTTTTGGCTCATCCCTCGATAACTTGAATTTTTTTACATAAATGGACAAGAAAAAATTTTCTATAAACAAAAAAATATTAAAAAATTAGAAATTTCCAAAGAATAAAAAATCTATTCAAAAATTACAGTGGTAAAACCCTACATAAACTTTAAAATGAAGGGGTATATACACGGAAGATAAACAATGAAATCACAACTTCTCTTTGACCCCCAAGATGGGAGTTTAAATTCTTGTTTATTGTTTCCTTATGTCTTTTCATTCAGTTGCCATGCATATGCAGTGACCATCATCCATTCTTTTATTTTTTTTGTCCTTTTATTCTTCAAGGTTACTTTCTAGAGGGGCTGGGGTGGTTTAAACGAAAGAGGAAATGAAGGCATGAAAAAAAATCAAAAGGTGGGTGGCTTCAAGAAGATTTGTAGAATTTCTTATCATTCAAACAATGTGTGAAAGAAAAAACTACACGTGTGAATGCATGCCTGGGCTGTCTCGCATTCAAGCTAGTGTCGCTCCTTTAAAGGCTAAATAGTTTCCTTTCTCATTATCTTGGTTACTGCAGAAAACATTAGAAATCGTTCTAAAATAACATTTGGAGATGGTAATATCTTCTGCGAGTCATCTGTTCAAAATGGCTAACAAACGAAAATTGAATACGCTTATTATTGAAGTGAAGAAGTAAACTATCGATGAAGTTGAAAAAAGTTTGAAAAAGGAAATTGCAAATGAGTTTGGGATTTCAACCACTTGACCAGAGCATCATCCAAAGTTTCAAAGTAAAGTATCGTCATCAAGTGGTTAAAAAAATGCTGTCCGAAATGAAAGAGGGTGTTTCACCATCAGGTGTAAATATTCTACAAGCTATGCCAATGGAAAACAAAGCTTGGAAAGTTGTGTCTTCCTCTACGATAATGAATAGCTTTAAAAAGGTTGGATTCATAAAAGACCACGAAAGTACTCAGATAATTAACATCTACCATGCTGCTGAAAACTGCGCCGAAAATGATTGAAGCAAATGAACCAGACTCATGCACCTCGATAACATAGAATTCAGTGACTCTGTCGTTGTAGCTGATGCAGTAATAGTGTGTGGTCAGTGGGAGGACAATGACATCATCGGTCAGACGAAAGCTTCTTGTGTATTATCAGGAGAAGAGGAGGAAGAAATCTGCCATTTGCCACCAAATGTGACAAACAAAGAAGCACTATTTGCAGTGGACATTTGAGGACACGTGTAAAGCCATTGTCTACTTAGAAAGTGTAATTGATAAAATTTCCTACTCTCCTCTGAAGCAAACAATTGGATATTTTTTCAAATAATTTTGTAAATAGTGTTTATTAAAATAAAAAATGGATTAATTTAAAAAAGGTATGTAAAAAAGCTTTTTTTCTCTATTCTACTATTGATAACATGCGATTTTTCGATAATTCGAATTTTCGATATTTCGAATTTTTTTGTCTCTCCCTTCAAGTTCGAGATATCGAGGTTTGACTGTATATATATATATATGAAACGAATTTCAAAACCTTTTCCGTCATTAACTTATCGCAACAGAGCAATATTCCTCATTTAAATTTGACCTAGGAATAACCAAAGTAATCTAGTAGTTTCCACTTAAACATGCCCCGCGCCTACGTGTTATATAAGTCGAACCTCGTAGAACATTCGAAGCATCACCCCATATGACGCGTTATAGTCAGGTGCTAATTCTAACCAATTAAAGTTCAGCGCACCTGTATTCAAGGGCATAGAACAAGAGTTTTCGCGCGAATTGTGTGTCTGATCTCCAGTCTTGCAACATGTAGTTTTCCGCTGCAGGGTTTTGGCCATTATGTGTTGCTCCGGCCATCCCCGGACTGTTCTGAATGCGGTATCTTGTTATAATATGTCCAAATGCGAAATTCTTAATTAACTACAGCCTGTGCCATGGGAGTCGTGGTAAATAAAATGACTTTATAACCAGCTAACTGCAGGATCATGTTTTCTTGCCTCTTCCTTCCATTCGAGTGTTAAACTTAGTCGACTCTCCATTGCCTGTTTCCCAGTCAACCCAGCCATGACTTCAGCCAGCCACGAAAATGCCTCTGAATTAAAAACTGTGTAACTAGTTATGTGAAGGATTGTATCTCTCGTATGGACTTCTCATTGGTTTGACTTCTTAGTCGCCTGGCTCAGTTTCGACCAAACCCATTGCCTAAACCTCTCGACAACTACATTATTCTGAGACTCAACGATTATTTCCACTCCTGAATTTCATCGGTCCCAATATATATATATATATATATATATATAGGGAAAGGCGAACCGTACAAGATTTGTGCGGAATAGCTACTAGATGTCGCTGAGGTTTGCGCGGCAAGGTAAACATGCGAGAAGGAAAAAACGGGAGAGCGGTCGTAGGGAGAGACGAGCGAGGTCATCTCCGAGAGACTGCCAACGAACGGAATTGATTGTATTGGATGGTGAAGAGAACGCTCATCTTATTTCTAAATGTCCATATGTTAGCTGTGTTGTAGCTGTCCCTATGTAAGTTGTTATGTCCAAGAAATATTAAATAGTGTTCGTTTCTGCAAGATTTTTCCCTCATCATTCCTCTAGACATCTTGTCATCCTATATATATATATATATATATATATATATATATATATATATATATATATATATATATTTATATATATATTTAATTGGCATTATTTGTATACATTAACTGTTGTATTTAATTTGAATGTACTCCGTAGCGAAGTACGGGGTTTCAAGTAGTGAATCTATACGCATGCTACTGTGTTAGTTGTAAGTTGAAGGTTTACTTTATTTTCGGCAAACAGCTATTTTCTCACTCATAGGATGATCATTCATAGGATATATTACCGCTACATTTACTTAACGTACTTCGCATGAAGTGTTTATTCTTCTAAATGTAACATAAATGCCTCATTGTGTCTAAGAAGTAAAGTGCTGAAACCTCTTTTACGTAAAAACGGTAATTTATGATGACGACAATTGTGAAAAATAATTTAATCCCTACTAAAAGATGACATTTTATCTTTAATGGGACACAAACCTTAAATAATTATACGGTACGTTGTTACAATCAATACAACATCCTAGAATGACTATTCCTACACAAGTAAAAAAAGAAGTGTGAAATTTAAATGCAATTAAATTAAGATGAATATAAAAAAATTGCTCAACTGAAATATTCTGCGATGTATAGCTCCCCAAAGAAAGTGCATTTGAAGAAACAAATTAAAGCTTTATGCTGTCTACGCTGTCTACCTGTCTTTACGCTCTCTACCTTTATGTAAACTGAAAAACTCTGTATTTTATCAACTTAAACTACCTACACACATAAAACGAAACAGCATGTTTTATTTCGATTCACTATTCAAAAAGGGAAATGCTCTTAGATCGCTTTGAAAAAAAAGTGTTTACACTCGTACTTGAAATGAAAGCTCCAAGGTATCTTTGTTCACAAAAGATAGTTCCTGCAAAGAACTGCATTGTATTAATTAAAGAAATAGAAATTCTTTCATTCAGCACAACATATTAAATCTTAAAAAATCTTTTTAGAGTCACAGCAGTAGAATGTTATTCACTAAAATCATTCTTTGAAATGATAGTGATAAATGATATATGATATATCAAACTTTGAAATGAGAGTTCTTAATATATTTTCAAATCACTTCCGTCTGAAAACGTATTAAATAGTTTCTGACCTTTTAAAATATTGCTTTAGGAACACATATACATTGCGATCGCTAATGAAACTAAAATAGTTATCACTAGGATACTAGTGCTGCATTTTTAAAGTAATGCTTTTCAAAACAAGTAGTGTAAAAGGAAGATGACGCCCCCTTTTTTAAATATATTACTCAAACACGCTCTTTATGTGAAATCAGAAGTGTTCTTAATAGGAAGTCTTCAAGGATCAACCATGTAGATCTATTAACAAAACAGCCAGATATATGAGGTATACTTATGACTCTTAAACCAGTATTTACGAGTTATTTTATTTAATCTGCAGTAGCTGCGCTCCGAATTTAATGTAACCACTATGTAATAAGAAGTTTAATCCGAATTTGTTGCTCACGGTAATTTAAAAAAAATATTAGCTTGTAATGAGCGAATTTAATTCTTATGTACATTATTCTATTATTTGGTTCTAAAAATAACATTTCTTATCAACCACAAAGCGCAGCATCTTACATGTCTTAGCCTTTTCCTTATGGGGTGGGATAGCAGGTATCCCAAAAGTACGGGCCAAAGAATGAATATATATATATATATATATATATATATATATATATATATATTAAGAATTAATTAGAAAATAATAGTAAGCAATTTACAGGAGGCCTCAGAATACTCAAATTTAACATTAAAATCATTGGCAAAACGTGTTGGAAAAAAGGGTTTTTCCCCGTCTAAAATGGATGACCTCGATTCGCGAAAGTGAATTGAAGTTCCATCGAGGGAATCTATTTTAGACGTACAGGGTTTGGCGCGAAAATTAATGCTTAAGTAAACAGAAAATTATTCTAGAATTTTCCAGATGGTGCTTTGCGCATGCGCCATAAAGGGAGTTACGCTGATGAGAACAGAGAATTACCCAGAGAGTGGGAATAAGCCGTTGAAATCGGAAGCGTGCTAGCCGGGTCTGCGAGTTTTATAAAATGGCGAGTGCTAAGATGTGCGAATGTTGGAGTGGTGGTTTTCACGTAGTTGGGGAAAATAAACCTTAATTGTTTTGGATAGTAATATGTCGTCATTACTTGCGTCTGCCTTACTTTGGTGCCACGATCTGTAAATTAAGAAGATTTCAAATACAAATTCAGTAAGCAGGCGTAAATCCTACGCCTGCTTACTGAATACTACCGCCTGCTACCTTATATATATATATATATATATATATATATATGTAGGATTTGATTATCACTCTTAACCACGCCCCTCAGCAGGAGTTTCCGTACTCCGAGAGTTTATTCCAGAGTGTAAAATGTTTGAGGCAAAGAGTGGCAACAGGCGGAACGACATCATATAAGTAAGATGACGGTGGGTGTGTAGGAAGGCGGAGAGACGAAGTTTGACGTGAAGACGCCATTGACGTTTGGTTGTGCTTTTACTTACTTACGACGTATTGATCTTTCAATAAATCTGTTTTAGAAGGAAGGTGTTTTTATTCATCACGATCGACAGAGCCCACAAGTGTTGTCAGAAGTGAGATTGTGGCATAGAGCTTACTGTGTTTTGGATTACGACGCTAGGAATAATTTGAAAAAAAAGTGGTGAGTAAATCTTGTTCTTGTCCTGTTTGCTTGATTTTGCATGTGAAAATGAAGCTTGGTGATATTGAGGATATATGCAATGCACTCAAGAATTCGAAAACAAATAAAACTAAACTGTTGCATAAATTTATATTCGACGTTGAGGGAGACAGGAAAAATAGAGAGCGACTTAGAAATTTTTCCGGTTTTGAATTCAAGTTGAATGATTCTGAATTTAAATCTAAATTAAAGAAAGTTAACGATACATTTTCTTTGAACGAACTTATCATAATTTGTGATATTTTGAATATTCCATCTCATGGTGCTCAAACTGAAATCAGTGAATGTATTTTAAAATTGTTGTGTGATGTTACTTATTTGGCTGAAAGCATTCAAAATTCAGAAGAATCCGAATCAGAAAGTGAAATTGAAGAAATACAAGGTGATTATTCAGCGCTGTGTGGAAATACTCATGCCGGTAAATCTGTTCATTCTGATAGCGTTTTTAACTCAGATGAATCAGCAAAATCAAAATTTTATGATGTTGATAGTCGAAACAATATGAGATTATCAATCAATTTTAGTGATATCGAAAGTGTTGTACCTAAATTTAATGCTGAATCTCATGAAAATATTGTTAATTGGGTAGAAAATTTTGAAAGTGTTGCTGAGTTATTTAACTTATCTGACATTCATAAGTTTATTTTTGCCAAAAGATCTCTTGGGGGTAACGCGCTTTTGTTTGTCCAGAGTGAACTAGTTAACTCATGGAATAAGTTAAAAGATTTGCTAATTAACGAGTTCGGCACTGCCTGCAGTTCTGCACAACTCCATGAAACATTGGCTAAAAGGAATATGAAGGATAATGAAACAGTCCAGCAATATTTTTTAATTATGAAATCTATTTGTAGTCACGGTAGTGTTGATGACAAATCCCTAATGCATTACGTAATAAATGGCATTCCTGATACCGTTCAAAATAAAACAATATTATACGGTTGTCACACAATTAACGAATTCAAAGAAAAACTTAAAATTTATGAAACTATAAAGAATGATATTGCAAGAGTTAAATGTAATTTTGATAATACAAAAAGTAAATACAGTTTGGATAAGGTAAAACCGAGATCAGAAAATTTTGTTGATCGGAAACGCCCTATTAAAAGTTATGATCGTAATGATAAAGTTTGCTTTAATTGTGGAAGCAAGGGGCACTTGTCTAGATTTTGTATTCACAAAACTATGAGGTGTTTCAGGTGCCAGAAATTCGGACACGTTTCAAAAGACTGTAATTTATCAACATTTGTGACTGCGAATGGTCTAAAACCCAAAAATCTGATGCTTAAAATAATGATAATGAAGAATGAAATTACGGCAATTTTTGATACTGGTAGTGATGTAAATTTAATTACTTTAGATTGTTATAAACATATTGGTAGTCCTGAACTTGTGAGAAATATTTTGACATTAAATGGATTGGGAAATAGTTCAGTATATACTATTGGTTCATTTTCTACAAATGTTAATATTCAAAGTAATGAGTATAAATTGACATTTCATGTAGTCAGAGACCATACTGTTTGCTCTCATAGAGTTTTATTAGGACGAGAAATACTCAAGTTTTCTGAAGTTTTAATGAAAGAAAATGATATTCTGGTCGAGCCATTAAGTAATAAAAATAATCTTGAAGTTTTACCAGTAAAAATTGAATCTAATGCAGACATTCTTGAAATAGGCGATATGCATTTAAAGGATGATATTCAAAGCTTAATCTCTGATTACAAACCTAAAAACATTAAAAAGTGCAGTATCGAAGCTAAGTTCGTACTAACAGATGATATTCCAGTTTATCAAACACCACGACGTTTGGCTTTACCTCAAAATAATGAAGTTAAAAGTCAAATAAAGGAATGGCTTGCAGAGGGCATTATTCAACCAAGTACATCAGAATTCGCTAGTGCCATAGTTCCGATTAGAAAAAAAGACGGTAGTATAAGGATTTGTGTAGACTACAGAAAACTAAATAGTAAAGTTAAGGATCGATTTCCTATGCCATGCATCGAGGATCAGATTGATAAACTTTCGGGGGCTAAGTGTTTCTCATCTATTGATTTAAAAAACGGGTTTTTTCATGTGCCTGTTCATAGAGATAGTGTAAAATATACGGCCTTTGTGACTCCAACTGGTCATTATGAATTTCTCAAAATGCCGTTTGGTTTTTGCAACTCACCAGTAATTTTTGTTCGTTTCATAAATCACATTTTCCAAGACTTAATATCCGATAGTATTGTGTTGATATATATTTATGATTTAATTGTTCCATCGCAGACGTGTTACCAAGCTTTAGAACATTTAAAAATAGTAATCAAACGCTGTGAAGAATATGGTTTGAAAATTAATTGGAAAAAATGTAAATTTTTAATGCATGCTATCGAATACTTAGGGTATACGATAAAAGATAATACAGTGATGCCATCACCTAATAAAACCAAAGCAGTGGTTAATTTCCCACAACCACGTAATGTTAAACACATGAGATCTTTTTTAGGACTGACGGGTTATTTTCGCAAGTTCATTAAGGATTATGCGCTTAAAGCAAAACCGCTGAGTGATTTAACAAAAACGAATTGTGACTTTATTTTTTGTCCTGAGCGGTTCACTTCATTTAAATTGTTAAAAACAAAGTTAGCGGAAACTCCTGTTAAGTTATACGACCCATATGCCGAAACAGAATTACACACTATGTCTACCACTTCAAAAGAAGTCATTTCTAAACTGGAGCTTCAAAAGAAAATTTTTGGGAATCCCCATCGCATTGTATCGGATAAGGGATCAGCTTTTACTTCTGACGAATTTCAGTCGTATTGCCAAACCGAAAAAGTCCAACATTTTATAATAACCACGGGTTTGCCTAGAGCAAACGAACAAATTGAGCGTTTGAATAGGACTATCATTCCAGTATTGACCAGATTATCCTTGCATGATCCAACAAAATGGTACCAACACGTCGATAAGTTACAAACTGTTTTGAATTCTACATACCAAAGAAGTATTGGTACAACGCCCTTTGAACTGTTATTTGGAGTGGAAATGCGCAATCCTGAGTTGCTTAAATTAAGACAGTTACTTGAAGAATTTTTAGCTCAATTTCAAGAAAATCGTAATGACTTAAGAGAATCTGCAAAACAGCAAATTTTGAGGGTTCAGGAAGAAAACAAGAAATCCTATAGCAAGCACCGACGTAAGCCTGCTCGGTATGAAGTGGATGATTGCCTTGCCATTAAAAGAACTCAAGCCTGTCCTGGTCGTAAATTAAGAGGTCAATTTTTAGGTCCCTATAGAGTGACAAAGGTGAAACCCAATGACACCTACGATGTGCATCGTGTTGGACAACATGAAGGTCCCATAACGACTAGTTCATGTGCTGAATTTTTAAAACCATGGGCATCTCCTACCCAACCTACTTGATTTCATTTATGTGCACTAACTTTTATTTTTTTTTTGTTTCTTTGTATGTGATGTCGTCGTCCATTGCCCTGTGACTGTTGCCTCATCTACTTTTGGCCGGCTTTTGGTCAAGCCGCTGCCAGGATGGCCGAGTTGTAGGATTTGATTATCACTCTTAACCACGCCCCTCAGCAGGAGTTTCCGTACTCCGAGAGTTTACTCCAGAGTGTAAAATGTTTGAGGCAAAGAGTGGCAACAGGCGGAACGACATCATATAAGTAAGATGACGGTGGGTGTGTAGGAAGGCGGAGAGACGAAGTTTGACGTGAAGACGCCATTGACGTTTGGTTGTGCTTTTACTTACTTACGACGTATTGATCTTTCAATAAATCTGTTTTAGAAGGAAGGTGTTTTTATTCATCACGATCGACAGAGCCCACACATATATATATATATATATATATATATATATATATATATATATATATATATATATATATATATATTAGCCCTTAAGGGCCGTTCTTATAAAGGGGATATGAAATTTCCCGTTCAAAAGAGGGCAAAATGGGCCCCGTAAGCTAAAGGTTAATGTGATGGAGTCGTGAAATTGGAAGTAGTAAAGCCGAAAATTTTTCATCATTAGAAAGAGAATTCTCACAGATGATATAAACGGTTTAATTCGTTTTGTAAGCATGGTCTTTCGCTAAGCTCTGGACGTTTTGTTCTTTTTCTTCGTTTTCACTTATGTAATGCGCTTTTATAGTGTATTGCTGTTTTTTTTAGTATATAGCGTGACTTTGTATTTTATAAGCGACAACACAGTTTAAGCTTTGAATATCTTTTACGTTTACTTCTTTGTTAATCTTGGTTGCGTATGTTTACAGTTCATTTGTTATTAGTGATGCATCATTTTGTTGCATGGGAATTTTTATGGGAAAGTAGTAATTTGTGCTCATAGCTGATTTCATACGGAAACAAGTCACTCTTATTCAAAATTAAATTAGATTCAACATAGTAACTGAAAATTTAGGAATCCTAACTTTTAAGGATCTCCCTCTGCGAAATGAAACTTCGAGACCGTCTCATTTCTTACATGAAAATGAAAATTCTGTCTATAGTGCAATGCAGAGTACGTTTTATCTTTCTGTGGCTTTAACATCCTCAGATTCTTCCTGTTAAAGCGCTAGGAGAGGCACATTTCATTGGCGAAAAAATTTAGATATTTCAAGTATTCCACACAATGCAAATTTGTAAATGATATTTTAGCACACATTTTTTTCTGAGTGATATTTTTCAATTTT
Source organism: Dolomedes plantarius (assembly GCA_907164885.2). Lineage (NCBI taxonomy): Eukaryota > Metazoa > Arthropoda > Arachnida > Araneae > Dolomedidae > Dolomedes > Dolomedes plantarius. The sequence goes on from OU015492.1 coordinate 164,479,420, forward strand.
TTTTGCATTGCATACAGCAATGAGATTTCTATACAGCTCCGTGAAGTAGAAAACTGAATGGAAAATTTATATAAGATACTTTTTAAAATAATGAAGATTACTTTTCCTGTTAAATAAACTTCAGATCAAGATGACTTTTTATCACTAGAGAAAATATGACCAGATTAAGTATACATACACAAAGACAGACACACACACATATATGTATATATATATATATATATATATATATATTATAGAATTTCAAAACATTTCGTTTCTTTAGACTCTTTAATATCTCGTAAAATATGAAGTATAGTATTTCGAAAAAAGTACGAAATATAGTTGTTATCATTTGAAGGTTTCATTTTTGAAAATTCAGTTACCAATATATATCGCACCAAATAAAATTTATTTTTTTCCCACTCAGAAAAAAAACCTCCCGGTTTAAAAGCATATAAGTGTTCGTAAACCTGGAAAAAACACAATACTTTGCTTACCATCTTCTTCAAGATAGCTCTCGAACTTGAAACTTTTAAGAGTTTTATTTAACTTTTAAGTCTTTCAAGAGAAGACGTATAACATTGTTCTAGCCCAGTCTTTTCCAATTTCCGATAAGATTTCATCCGGTACTCAAAAGTGTAATATAGAATCAAATAAAAATGAAATTGGAAGACGAATGAATTCTTAATGGCAAAAATTAAACTTTCTTCGAGAAGTACTTTTAATACAACATGAAAATTTAAAAACCGCCATCAAACTTGAATATTTTATGCTCTTTATATTTTAGAACCGTTTTCTGATAATTAAACTACGAAAGAGCTATCCTATAAAGAATGTATTCTTTCCTGACTCATATAAAAATTATAGTCTTCTTTAACCTATCATGAAGAACTAGAGAGCATTCAATCACTTGCAGTCGACAGTTCCGAAAATTTTCAATTACAATTCTCGTGAATTATTACATCACGAATTTCAGACGCCGTCCAATGTTCGGATATAATCTTATAATAAGGTTTCTCCAACCTCTATCGCTTTATTTATTATTCATAAGTGGAATGTACAAAACGCTGTCCGTTTTACAATAACGATTGAATCATAATTCATAGCTGCCGATCAAGAATGCCAATCTTTCGAGAATCAACAATTTCGTTGCAAAAACGACCCTAATATATAGTATATAAGTATATAATGTTTATCGTTTTAAAATAACTATTCAATGGATATGAATTATTCAAAGATTCATTACTCGTAAGTTTAATCAAGATTTTGTTTTAAATACTAGGGGCTTAGCCCCTAGGCTTGTTACGCTCGCTCCTCTGGTGAATCAAGTGAATGAATGACTAAATAGTTGTTTACAGCGATTGAGTCATTCATTTGTTTACAGTTGAAACTTCCCCCCCTCCCGGCGAAATGGATGAAGCCCGCCTATGGGGGAAAAATTGGAACTTCTTTCATGTCCTTCTGCAAAGGAAGCGAATGAGAAGATTTTTTTGAAGTATTTCTTTAAAATTCAATTAAAAATCGAAATTTTAAGATAGAGACTTGAAATGAAGTTTATATGAATGAGAAAGCTTTCATCTTCCAGTTGATATAAATATTTTCTTTGTAACGTAATAAGTCTCAGAGCATCGAATTTATATATCTCGAAACGCATAAATTTTTCCAAAAAGTGGGTTTTCAATTTTAATAAAAATATCAGTCTGTTTTAAATTATTTTTAAACAAATGAGGTCTTGTTTGAAGGAGAAATGTCTGTAGTCTTAGATTGTAAAAAAAAAAAAAAAAAAAAAATTACGATCCTTTTTTGGCGAGTTATCGTAAACTGAACATGAAAAAGTCAATATTTTCCCACAAAACATAAAATTAAAAAAAAACTTAAAGTCCGACGAATATGAGGCATGTCTTACTTTCTTCCCCACATTGTTCTGAAATCGATTGGTATTGGTCTCGACCCCATACCCCCAGCGGTTTCGGAGGAGATAGCGTTCGATGCTTTTGACAGCGGCGGCGGCTGCAGCGGCAGTTACTTTTTTATAGAATAGAGAGATGTAACCATGCAAGACGAGACTCTTCTTAGAATCCCCATTCCCCTTTAGAAATTTTCTTTAGACATGCTTAAGAAAAAAATTCCTTTTTATAATATAAAGGCATTTGGACCACGTTTCTTCAAAATGCTTTCCAGATTTTTGACTTTTATAGCCTTCAAATTTTATTCAGGAACATCAGATCAATTTTCTTATCTTTCTGAGCGTATTTTTAGTTAATTATTAGACTCATAATTACTTTCAGATTAAATGTTAAAAATACATTTATATATTATATGTAGATTAAAATTGAATATCAATCAAAGGTAATAGGTGGGTCCATCTAGTATGCAACCTTTGAACTACATTCTTTCACAAATATGAGATGTTTCTATAGGAAGTTAAAGAGCCAAAAGTCTGATCCATAATTATGGTACTCCCGTTAAGCTTCGAATTTAGAAGAAACGTTAATCAGAATTTCTACCAGAAATACCGTGAACATCTTACAGCTATTTTTTTTTAGTTTGAAGGTTAAATACTTTTAATTGAACACCTCCAGAAAGATAGATGGCACCATCTGGTGGGCATTTTTGAGACTTCACATTAGATATTTGGAAGAAAGGATTTTGAGAGGATTGGAAATCAAACTCAGAAGTATATATATATATATATATATAGATTTATTTATTTATTTGTGTGTGTGTCTGCTGCATTGAATCATAAATGAAGCTGCCTTAGGGAATTGTGGAAGTTCAACCTGAAATAAAAAAACAACTGTTGAAACTTTAAAAGTATTATTTTAATTCAATATAGAAATAAATATTTGGAATCCAAAGTGCCTATATCTAACTTTTTTTCATATATTGACTCTTTTAGAAACGAGAGAGTTTTCAAAATATCAGAAATAACTATGAAGTACTTTAAATATTTTGAGACATTTCGAGAACAGCAATCAGCATTTACAAAATATCTGTTGATTTTTTTTGAAATACCCTTAGAAAATTTTAGGTTTTTTTTTCTTTATTTCAGGACTGTCCAAGTAAAAATATTCTTTTACGCTATTTATTATTCATATGTCTTTTACGTGTCGATATTAAGTTTGTTAAATTAAAATAATTTGTAAATTCGATACTAATTTTTTTATCTCATCAGTAATTTTAGTAAGATGCTTCATTTGTTCCAAGCGTCAAAAGGAATAAATATAAAATTAAAAGGAAATAGAGTTCTATGTTAAATGAACAGTGTTACTTCTCTAAATTACATGATTTCTTTTTTGTTAAATGACGCTCAGGTTGATGTGGAGCACGACTGCCATATATTGCTACACGGGGACATATTAAACAGGAACCAACAGATTCTGAATCGATTACAGACACTCTTGCGAATGATAGGATTCAAACTCTTGGATTCTACTACCAAATTCTAATGCTCAATTCAATGGGTCATCCATTTAATAATAATTGGAAAAGTTTACCCAAGTAGATATGTACGAAAGCTATGTATTTGCTGATATTACTATATAAGAGGAAGAGTATATTTTTTTTTTGTATAGAGTGTTCAGCACCCGTATTAAAATATCCCCCTCTGTCCTGTTATTATTTTGTAACTGTGTTTGTGAGCGTCAGGGGTGGCTCCAGCCCAGAGATTTGGGTGGGGCAACGTCGACTCTTAGGGTGATATATATATATATATATATATATATATATATATATATATATATATATATATATATATATATATATATATATATATATATATATATATATATATATACACATATATATATATGTGATAATATTACTAACTACCTATAATCGCCCATTCTGTATTTCATCTCTGTCCTGGTAACCCGTCCTTCTTGTGTTGGCGTAAACGCTTCGCCTTCCCACATACTAACTTCCTCCGCCAATTCTGGCAACCTCTCTGACCTATTTTGTCAATTCTATTTTGGCGCTCTGTGCGGGAGACGCTGGGCTGGCTCGAAGCAAGTAAGATTAGTTGCTTTACTGTTTAATAAATTAGTTTGTTCCTGAAGCTGATTTTATTATTTTCTGGCCACGATGTAAGCTACCACTTCATGAGATGTCCATCCGGACATTTTATATATATATATATATATATATCTTACAAATGTAAATAGTGAATTATAATAATTCACGTAAAAAGCTAACTAAGAATGAGTAAATAAAATTTAGGCTCCAAGCTACTCACAAACTTTTTTTACATAATATTAGATAATTAAAAATTAACAAACAACGGGGACTGATGCGACCATATAATACTATAATCACAGATATCATTAAGGTTAACATAATAGTACTAAAACTGACTGGAAATGGTGGTGTTATAGTTGATGACTGGAGGGGGGGGGTTGTGACCCCCCAACTCCGGTTAAACATGTTTTACATCCGGATAACACTCCCGGAGGTCGGCTACAACACCAAAACCTTTTCTATCAATTAAAGTGAAACAAACATGTAAAGCCAGAGACTATCATTAAATAGTAAAGCTAAATATAATAAATAAAAAAGTAAAATTTAAATATTTAAGATGACTACATTAAGTCTAGCATATTAATACATCTAAATACATACCACCTCACCAAGCTAGTGTAACGATACACTAACGCAGACACTTTAATAGTCAAAATAGGGAATTAACGTTGCCAACTATAAGATGAAACGTTGTCTGCATACAGTATTATTTAAATTGAAAAACTGGGTTAAGATTTTTTTTATTATTTCCAATGGCAGAGAGTTGACAGAATAACAATAAATAACACACACAAGAAGAAAAAAGAAATAGAATAGAACTTGAACAACAAAAAAAAGTCATTTTCTCATAAGATGTCTTCTCGCCTCCCAATATTTCTCGGTGTCGGAAGTTCCAATAAGAGCTTTACAGTGGAGAATGTGGTGGCTATCCATAAGAAAATTGCCACAGCAGATGGTACAGTGTGGCGCATGCATCAGACCAATGCGGTAGAGGTCCGCAACCAAGCAGTCATGTGCTGTGAAAAGACGGAAACGCGACACAGCCTAACGGTGTGGCCAGTCCGGGATGGTGTTTGGCGTAAGGAGTTAAGATTTGGGAAGAGCTGTTTATTGTGCGTGTATAAAGCGTCCGTTTTTTGTGATAGATGTACTGTTTCAACGCTCTTTAGGGTTTTCGCTTGTGCTGAGCATTTTGCGATCGGTAAAAGTGGGTGTTGCCATTCGAAAATTTCGAGTTTCTGTACCTATAACCGTAACCGTGACCACCACATTGTTGCCGTTCACAGAATCCCGAGCTCATACCTCTGAATAAATATATCTGAAATCTCATCCTGATCGGTTGAACGGAACAGCCGCTAGAGGTCCATATATATATATATATATATATATATATATAGGTTAATAGGTTATATATTTTTATTAGTATTTGTACCTCATAAACATTATTATATCCCAGCAAAATTTATTTATATATTTTCTTTTCTCTTTGCTTTTATGAATGAGAACATATGTTTCAATTCATCAACGTTGCTGGTATTCTGTATGGTGCAAACCAATGTTGATCATGAAAAGAAAAAAGAATAAATAGTGAGAATTGAAATACGCAAAATTATACCTTCGATATATAAGATATGAATTCAGAAAGCTTATTCATGCTTTAAATATCTGTTTTTATGGTCTTTCTATGCTCTAAAAATATGTTTCGGAGGGGAAAAACATTTGTTAAATTTAGATAGTGAAAGATTTACCGCGAACGAACAATAGTGCCAAAACTTTTGCAGTTTTTCACTGATAAGACTAAATAAACAAAAATATTTCTTTCAGTGGACATTCAAGATTTTCATTTATTTCGGGATTAAAGCCGTAACATGCTATCCTTATAACATGACACTTTATAATAAAGATTTAATACTCTCACAAGCACATTATTTTATTTTAATCTTATCAAACTACATGGGAAAAAGTATTCAGAGAAATATATTCAACCAACCCAAACACAGTAAAGTATACTCAAACAAACAAAGAAAATATCAGTAGAAATACAGATATTTATATTTATATTTTCTTAAATTGTTTGTAAAATATACTAAACAATACTTGTGAGGAAGGAATCATTTTTTCATGTAAATAAACATGGAATTCAATAAGCCTTTTGTAGAAATTCACAATTAAGTGTTTGGATACGTCTATCGTAAATCAAGAAGATGTGGCGTATCCTTTTTTCAAAGAAGAGAAGCTTTTGGGGTATTTTCTAGAACAAGGATGTTAGCAGCAACAACAAGAAACCATAAATTTGAATGCAAAATTTAAATTTTGTTATTAATATAAAATTAAAACTTTTCCTTCCTGTATTTTAATTCTGAATCAAAAGTTTTTTTCTTATAAATTAAAATCCTTCAAACAAATGACCAGAAAAATTTGTGGAAAATGGATATTAACTGGATCAAAAAAACTCCTTTATGGTAATTACATGTTCATTATATAAACTGTGATTCTGTGACACAGTCTAACGTTTAACATTTTTTCTTCACACGAAATATAATAGCGATTGTGGAACCCTTTGCTTTCCGCGCAAATGTGCCGACCATGATACCACTAAGCCATGTTATTATCTTCGGTAATAAGTCTCATTACTTTGAATAATCGCCAGTGAATTCGCTTCGTGAAACTACACGCAATAATCCTCAGGCTATCACTTTATCAAAGTTCTGATATATTCGTTAAATTACTGTAATAGTTACATCAGGCCCATCACCCTCATTCATATTTTTCTCTCGTTTTAAACGAACAGTAGAAATTTAAAACTGTTTTTCATTAATTTTCAATAATTTTTTTTATTATTATTTCCTTATATTGCAAGTAATTACCTTTATCAAATTTTGTGTTAATATAGATGTTGTCCCGAATTAAAATTTTACTAATTCAAAAATATATTGCATTAACTTGATTTGATTTTTTCCATGCCATTTCGAACTCCTTCACGATGCATTACAGGAATTTTAATTTATAAGATACGTTCGTAAATTAGAATCGAAATTAGCATTAATTTTAAATATACATTTGATTTATTAGGTACAAATACTCCTTTTTCTCTATTTAAAATACAAAGAATTATCAAACTGCTGGTAAAATTACAAAAGAGTACATCTTCGCTGAAATTAAATTCATTTCAGTGCGATATAAAATAATGCGAATTAAAATCATGCGATATAAAATAAAGCTATCATTTATTTTATAACGCAAATATGGTACAAATTCACAATTAAACATTAATATGATAATTTTGCGCGTTATGCTCTGAGACATGCACTTTTATGCTCCTCACAAATGACGTATTCCGACTGCAGCGCCACTATTTTACATAATGTAGTATTGTTCAGCACCTTTTACTTAACAACATATTCAAATTTTAAACACATTTGCCTAGTTTTGAACGCGTTATCCCTCTTTTTGTGATTTTTTCTTCATTTTTGATAACTAATGCATATATATATATATATATGTGTGTGTGTGTGTGTGTGTGTGTGAGGAATTATCATGGGGGAACTAACCGTAAGAAATTTTAAAGGGAGTTTTGCTAGAAAAAATGGGAATTATGAATTAAATTCTACTAATTTACGAAGTATCGGAAAAGAAGAACTGTGGGGAAAATAGATAAAAGGGTTGGATTTGATTAACAGCTTCGCCCCACCCAAGCCTCACCTTCGGCGCATACGTAATAGCTCTTGTGTGCATGCGTAGTATTTCTAGAAGCTAGACACAAAGGGTTGAATTCTTCAGAGACAAGGGGATGATCGACTAGGATGACCGTGCCGCTTGCCGGGCATGCATTTTGGATAAGGATGGGACTAAATTAATTTTAATATGGAGCTGAGCAACGGAATTTGATATAATAAATATATTTCGGAGATGGTTTGGTTTGATTTTTTTTTTCACTCGCCACATCTGACTGCTGGTAGAAGAAGATGGAGGATTTTCGGGAGTCGACTGCTGTTTTATGAAATACTTAATCAACTAGTTCGGACTACAATGGTTAAAAATATGGCCGTGAAGAACAAGTACGACAAAAGTCGCCCAGGAAGTGAACTTGTCGCGTGGAAACCCAGGAAAATTTTATCGTGAAAACAAAATATAACCGGCTTGTTCTCAGCCAATTTCTGTGCTTCAAATTCAAGTTCTGTGATGTCATCAAAATTTAAAATTTTCGAGGTTCGTCATTTTCAGAAATGTGGAAGATCGAGAGGTTTGTGCTTCGGTGTTTCTGCAGCAATTCTGTTTGTTCATTTTTCTTTTTTTTTTCAATTCAAGACTAATGTTTGGACCGTGTGGTATTGCTGAGAAATTTTTTTACAATACAAGAAAATTTGTGTATGGTCGAGCTTCAACGTCAGTGCTTAGATTCAAAATTAACAATTCGGTGAAACTTCAAGTGAACTTTCCAGAAAAATCAGAGGTGTGTGAAAGAGGGAAACTTTTCTTTTGTGGGTGTGAACATTGTCTTTCCGGGACTGGCATGATGAGAGAACACCGGAATAAACGAACTTTTAAGAAGAAAAAATTTTTGTGTCTGCAAAAAATAAAATTAAAATAAATTAAAAAAATTTAACTTGTGATTAGTATGTTCAAGGTAAGCAATTTTGATTCAAAATTACAAACTGAAAAAAGTAACAAAATATTTTTTGAAATTCAATAGTGTTTTTAATGATATTGTTTTAATGACTGTCAGAGTGAAATTAATAAGATATCGTTTTTGAAGAATTGTTGTTTAATATAATCTGTAAAGTGAAATTAATTGATGTAGTTGAAATTGAAATTGTTGAAATATTTGAAGTGTGTGAAGTTTTGAAATTTGAAGTTTGAAATATTGAAATTATCTTCCTTAAACTTTCTATTAGAAACTATTATGTGTAAAATTTTGGAAACTTTGGTGTAATTTGAGAATTGAATAATAAAAATTTGCTAATACAATTTTACATTAGTTGTAATAAGAAATGTAAATTTTTAACGTTGTTAAATTTATTGAGTACATTTTGAAAATTGTTTTCCGGGGAGTGATCACCCCCAGACAGCCTTATTTTGTTTTCAGTCAAAAGGGGGGGGGGAAGCTAGGTAACAGAATATTATTGATAAACATTTGTAAAATTTCGAAAATTTTAATGGCATTAATCATTAGAAATTTATGAGTTTTGGTAAAGATTTCGGAAGATTTTAGAACATATTAAAGTTAAACTATGCATTATGGTGTTTTATTGCTGTTGACAGTCGTGTTAAAATTTTGTAAATATTTTTGAATTTAGTAATTAATTATAATAACGTTTGTTTTTGATTTAGTACGTTAATTTTCAGTAGTCACTAGATTTGGTACATGAACTATTTAGATAAATTTATCATAAGGGTATTTTTAGTGTATTGAATTAATTTTTTTGATATTGTGTGATTTTAAAAGTGAGGTATGGAATTTGTAGGTTATTTTCATTGGTAGATGTGTAAAGGTTTATGAAATATTTAAATTTTGGAATTGGTAGGATTGTACAAGTATTTTTGAATAAGTGGGAATTATTTTAACATTTTTTTTTTCAATTAAAGAGTATGATTTTATGTTTGACCAGGCATGAGCCTTTTTCACATGTCCTTCTCAATTCATATATGGTTAAGAATAGTTAAGGCAGTCACTGAATGCTTGTGAAAAGTATCTGAAAATGAAAGAAGTGTTTAGAATCCGATAATAGAAAGTTGAAAGTTGATTTCATACCTCTCAGATATAATTTTCTTTATATTTTAATAATCATTGTGTATTTTTAATTTTATTGATTCAGCATTTCTTTTGTTTTTGTGCACTTAATAAATTACTCGACTTGGATCCTTTGCTACATTTGTTTATTGTGTTTGAAGGTATTAGGAGGAATCAGGTATCCCCGATGATACTCTGAGTAATCTATTAAAATGCCCAGTGATGTTTTGGAAAATTTGGCACCCGAACAAATACATGAGGACTGGTCACAATTATATTTAATAATATTTTTCAGGAGATAAATATGATATTTATGATGTGTTTTGATTTGATGGGGATATAGTGATGTTAAAAAGGTTGAATAGAATATGAATAAGTCCACATATTTTATTGATTAAAGTGAATTTAAAATTTTTCTTTTAATTAAGCATGAGTGTGTGTAGCGTGCTTTCTCGGTTATAGAGCTCTTATTGATTTAGAAAAAAAAGGAAATGCATCACAATGAAAATGAAGAAGTGTAATATTGTTTTTATCTTTGATTTTATTTTGTTTTTGAATTCCTGTGACTCCAAGTTTGGCACATTACGTGACACCACTCAACTTTAATTGCAATAAGAACTTTACAGCAGTGTATCTGAGGACTGTGGACTTTCAGGTGTATTAAAGCCAGAACTCAGGTATATTTTAGGTGACAGAGACTCAAGGTGCCGTAGGCACAAAACGTGTATTCATTTCTTGAGCTTTGATGTTAATAAATAAGGTGTTTCGCAAAAAACTTTTTGAGATCTCAGTTTCTTCAAATCATTTTAAATAACTCAGTGTTTCTTTTTATAATTTCATATTGATTTTATATCCTTTGTTATGATTAAATTTGATTTTGTTTTCTATAATAATATTTTGAAATAATGTTCATTTTATAATTAATATTTTGATTTTGATAATTAATGTTGTGAAATTGTTATGATGTGTTTCAGGTTGATTCTATGTAAAAACTTCTGTCTCATATGGAGACTTTTTTGTAACATGTAATCATCTCTGCTCCATGGGGTTAGGTGAACCAAACAGCAATTGGGAATTTTAATTTAGTTGTAGTTTTCAAGTTAAGTGACTAAAGTGGTACTTAGGAATTAATTAATGGGCTCTCTGCTGAGACTTTTGTTGTGTGGGGAGACGTCCCTATACAGCATTCTTTTCAGTTGTTAGTCAGTTAGATTTTTGAATTTAATTTTAGTTTTTCTCTTCTGAATACTTGCCACATGTGAATTAGCTACTCCTTGTGTGCACGCCTTCAGAGAGACGGGGGGGGGGAATAGTTGTAAGGAATTATCATGGGGGGGGGGCTAACCGTAAGAAACTTTAAAAGGGGGTTTTGCTAGAAAAAATGGGAATTATCAATTAAATTCTACTAATTTGCGAAGTATCGGAAAAGAAGCATTGCGGAGAAAATAGATAAAAGGGTTGGATTTGATTGACAGCTTCGCCACACCCAAGCCTCACCTTCGGCGCATACGTAATAGCTCTTGTGTGCATGCGCAGTATTTCTAGAAGCTGGACACAAAGGGTTGAAATCTTCAGAGACAATGGAATAATCGACTAGGATGGACGTACCGCTTGACGGGGACGCATTTTGGATAGGGATGGGACTAAATTAATTTTAATATGGAGCTGAGCACCTGAATTTGATTTAATAAATATATTTCGGATATGATTTGGTTTGATTTTTGTTTCACTCGCCACATCTAACCGCTGGTAGAAGTCGATGGAGGATTTTCGTATGTCGACTGCTGTTTTATGAAATGCTTAATAAATTAGTTCGGACTACAATGGTTAAAAATATGGGCGGGAAGAACAAGTCATATATATATATATATATATATATATAAATTATTAACGCACTTAAAGCATAGCAATTTGCTCATTCACCTAGAAAGAAATTTCGAAAGTCCACTGTTCCCTTAAAAAAATCGTGGGGTATCCACAAAGTAAGCACAATTGCTCATAGATTATGCACGTCATTGTAACGACGACGCCGTACTTTGGTTCATGAATGTCTCGTGCATCATTTGCTGTAAATTATTTGTTCTATAAAGTTGTATCTCTTTGCTGTGAAGTGAGGTCGGTGATAAGAATTTTTAAAGAAAAAAAGTTCAAACTCTACGACTATAAATGGCAATTCGAAATGATTACGTCGACCGGGATGGTTAGTTCATACGACAGGTGTCAAACTGAAGACCAGAGTTGCGTAGCAATACCTGCAAACTCAGCCGAAGTTTTATTTCCCCTGTTCGGTCAATGAAATATTATAGGCCTGGGCGCCGGACCGACAGTACACATCTGCCGACCAACTTGGGAAACCCGAGGCACCGACCATAAATGGGAAGACATGACCTTTAAGGTACGACCATAAATGCTGAATCCTGCTGTGAAACTCTTAAGAATATCGGTCGAGTAATTCATATTGGATGGCGTGGGTTATTGCCTGCTGCGCATCCGTACACGTGCATTGCTTGAATAGTTTGGTTATCAAATTTTGGAACAACCACTGGATAGTCCCGACCTAGATCCTAACGATTGCCATTTGTTTCTCCACCTGAACAGCCGGTCTTAGTCGACAGAATGATCAGGAAACAAAAGACGTTTTGAAGGAGTGGCTGAATAGGTCGGCGGTGAGTTTCTTCATCGAAGGAATACAATATCCTGTCTCACGATGCTACAAATACCTCAATAACTATGGTTACGACTTAGAAAAGTAGTGAAATTTTACGTTTAAACATTTGGCAATAAAAATCTTTCAGAAACTTCTTTCTAAATATTTTTCTTACACCCAATCGGTTCTTACTTAGTGGAAGCGCCTCGTATCAAACTTCTCATCTTGGGCATATCAGTCTAACCACTGAAGTATCTCGTTGTGTTATTTGTCAATATTACACTACGTTTAAAGAAAAATAGTTTTGCTTAAGGATAAGCTGTTCGTAATAATCGATATTTAGTTGTAATACTTATAAAATATTCTGAAAATTTTTACAGACAGTAAGGGAAAAGGAATGGTTTTTCACTTTGACGGTATTCAGACTAAATAAACAAACAAATACACACCTCGTTACACACACCAAAAGAAAAAAAATCCCCTGAGTAAAGAAAATTTACCAGGCTGTACTCCTAGCGAAGTATAACAAAAATATTCCCTTTCTTAACTTAGACATCGATAGCTATAAATCTTAATTTGACAACAAAACCCTTTCTTTATTTTATTAATAACTTTTAACTCTCAATTTTCTCTCTGAAAATAGACAAAACAGAATAGGCGCAAGTAAGCGGAAATGATATCAGAGAAAGCGATACTTCTCCCTTTTACTTTCTTTCTCCTATTTTTTTTTCCGGAATGGGATCAAGAAAAGAATCATTGCGAGGCGAAGAGAATTAAATTTTTTATTGTTCTTGGAAGCTGACCTCGGCCAGACTACGACTTGAGATACGAAATGACTGCTTCAGATAAAAGAATATCTTCAGAGATCGTGGAGAAAATCTTGTCTCCCAAAATATCTTCGAGGAAAATGTCTTGTTTCTTTAGACATTTATCAGACAAACAGAAAGCTTATCACTGCCAGAGAAGTTGAAAGTTTCTTTCCCTGAACCATTCAGAAACAATACTACTTTAAAAAGAAAATTGTATTCTTAATGGGCATGGAATATATGGAAATAAACTAATACGGGGAAAAATTATTTTGGGGTTCACTTCTGAGTTTTCCGGAATATTTGTTGCTTCTCGTGTATTTTTTACCAGTTTAAATTACTTGGACTACTTTACACACAAGAGCTCTTTCCAAAGGGTAAAAAAATTATTCATGGCAAAAGAGATATAGTTTTGAAATTTATAAAGTAATGTCCTCATTAAATAAATCACTAAACCTTAACTACTTCCCTAAGAGTTATTAACCTTTAGCTTACGGGGCCCATTTTTCCTATTTCCTCTTTAGAACGAGACATTTCGTACCCCTTTGTAGGAACGGGCATTAAGGGGATAATATGTATACATACATATATATATATATATATATATATATATATATATATATATATATATATATATATAAATAATCCAACAGAGATAGATAAAAATAATACGAATATAGACAAAAAACAAACAGAAATCAAGCACTCTGGGCATCCACGCACCAACGGCAAGATTCTGTATAAGTGCCGGAACTGAGCCATAAAACAACATAGAGGTAACTGACAGGTCTCGTCATCAGGGAGCCTAACCAAATAAGTTACCTCAAGGGGAACTTTCTGAATAGGATGCAGGTAAGCCCAAAAGACATACCAAGGCCCCGAGTCCCCCATGGAAGCAATTATTCAAAAGAAAATGAAAAGACAAACACAACTTACAGTATGGGCTCAACGCACCGTACATGCAAGCACACAAATAATCCTAATGCAAAGTAAAAAATGCATACACACCCCAATTCCGTAAGTGACGGTTATGGCGAAAAAGCAGCCAATTCTATCCTAGAAGTTACGTCATTGTAACATTACTACAGCGCCACCCCCCATTACAGCTTAACCAAATGTAAACATAAATACTATTCTAAACATCTTTAAAAATTCCTGAGTCTAAATGCCATTTTTTAAAAACTTTTAAATTGCCGAAATTTTTAGGGAAATTGTTTTTACTTAAGATTTCCTCGAAAATGTTATATGCCTCCAAAAAATCCCCAGCGTTGTTACATATGTTTTTATTCTGTAAAGTTGTGAGTAAAAAATATTATAATAAATTTTATAGTTTAAGTTGCTCTGGAAATTGGTAAATGTGATAACCTCAAAGTTAAAATCTAACCTTTTATCATATATCCCTATTTTTATTTCTCTATTTTGAATTTTAATTTTTAAATCCAGATAAGTCGCACAAAGATTATTGTCGTTAGTCCGGTTTAAAGTTAGTTCCTTTCGGTAGATTTACTTAAGAAATTCCAAATCGTTGCAGTTAAAAATTATGAGGTCATCAATATATCTGAATCCGGTAACATTATTTGAGTTAAGAAATTTAGTTTCGTAAACATGTAAGAATGGGTTTGCAAATGCACTAGAATAGCTATTTCCCATAGATATACCCTTTATCTGTTTAAAGAAACATAAGCCTTTAAAGAGGTAGTTTTCAAAAATATTAAATTTACATAAATCAATCCAGTCACATTTTAAGATTAAAGTACTATCTAGATAAGCATCATAAATTTCTGAACAGATAATCATTAAATTATCATGCGGAATACTGGTAAACAGGTTTTCAAAATGAAAAGTGTATATGCTAGATATATTCTTACTTTTTAAAAAATGTAGAACATCTTGGTTATTATTTATAATAAAGCTATTATCGGTAACCTTAATTTTATTTAGAATAATTTTTAAATAGCTAAAGAACTTTTTACTGAACAAAGTGTTATAACAATTTGTACTACATGTAACAAACCTAAATTTAGTAGGTACTTTATGGAATTTTATGGTAGGAAACAGGTAAGGGTATTTTATGCTATTAATCTTAAACTTAAATTTTTTGCTAAAAGCTAAAATCCTATTTTCTATTTCTTTTTTGGTAAGGTTAATTTTTTTATAGGTATTATTTGAGTTGTATTCCCTAGAAATTAACTGCTTAAAATAATCTTTACACATAAAACCGAAGTTATTTGCAGCCTTATCAACAACCGTGATAATAAACTTATTTTTAAAACCTTTTATTTTACTGTATAGATCTTTGTTTAGAAAAAAACCCTCTTGTCCTCCATACCATACTCTTCATAATTCCTTTTTATATCCTGTAAAATATGCACCTTCCACTCCATAAAACCTTCGATAGGCCAATTGTACTTCCTTGCTAATTTTACTATACCATAATCTAAATATTTAGTGATAGAACTTATAATTTGCTTTAAATTTACCTTATTTCTTACCCTAAATTTTGAGCCCTTACGTAGAAATTCCCTCAACCTAACATCTTTAACAATATTAAGATCCCCTGTTACAATATGCCCCTAAGTTGGATTAACAAATTTTTTAAACTCTTCAATATGACAATTACAATCAGCATTAGAAATTTTGCCTAAGTTATGACTATAAAAGTTATAGTTGCATATTAGGTCACTTAACGTTTTTTGATATTTAAAAGCAATAGCGATTTTCCCACAATCCTTGATTGGTAATAATTTAGAATTATTATGTACAATAGTAGGCAGTTTTAAATGCTCGAAATCTTTATCTAGAACGTTAATAGTACAGTATTCTACCCCTACATCCCTTCCCCTCTTAGCATCCAAATTAGTCAGGTTAAGCTTGTATTTAATTAAATCTAAAATTATTAGTTTTGTAAACCTCGAAACAAATTTGATTGAAGATAAATGATGTTTAATTACCCACCTTAAACCAGAATTTTTTTGGTTGAACAAAAAATGTTTAATTATTTTAATGTTCTTAAAATCAATAAGTAAATTACAAATTTTTTGCAGATCATCCAGTTTCAATTTTGTTTTTAACTTATTGCTACCTTTTCCTCTTTTACCCCTATATTTAGAATGTATATAATTAAGCCTATCAATAACCATGAATTTTTTATAAACACAGTTAGTATCTAAATCCTCCGGTCCTTCCCCGTTAAGTTTACTGTTTAAACAGTACGGAAATAGTGTTTTAAGCTTACAAATATATAAATTTTCAAAATCCAACCTTTTATTTAAATCATTAATCTCATCAATAATATATAATTTAGCCTGCTCGAAGGTATGTACTTGAAAGTGTAGAAGTTCATAATCAAAAGAAGTTTCGTCTTTAAATTTTTTTATTGCAGACCTATGGCTATTAACCCTTTTATTAAACTCAGTCCCCGTTTGCCCAATATAGCATAAATTACATTCTTGGAACTCTATAATGTAAATTAATCCCTTACACTTACAAAATAAATTTCTATTGCCGAAACCAACCCCCACTTGACTACTGTTCGCCATAGGGCACGTAAGACTTCTTTTATCTTTACATTTTGCATAATTTTTTAGTTTTATATTATATAAACGTAACAGTTTTTCAGGTAACTTATTAACCACCACACTCCCCTGAACAAGACGTGCAGCAGGGCTCCTTGTTACGGAACGCGACGAGCCATGTCCCATGAGAAAATCTTTGATACTTGTCTGCATAATAATAAATAAGTTTTTACCTGAAAAGCAAAGAGTACATTAGATAAGCCTGCTTACTACATGAAGAACCTCGAGACAAACCCTAAACATAAACGTAACTTAAAAATTAAAATAGAAATAAAGAACTTTCCAATAGAAGATTGCGCAAAAGCTGCAAATCTTCATACCGAAAAAGTACAAAGTAAAAAATATAAACAATTCAAATAAACAAAAGTTAAAAATCAAGCATAGACTGCTAAATCACTTTAAAATAAAACATATCTTGCAAAGAAAACATAAAACATTTTCAATAGAGGATAGCGCAGGAGCTTCATATCCCCATAATGAAAAAAATACAAATAAATAATCCAAC
The DNA here is from genome assembly GCA_907164885.2 of Dolomedes plantarius. Taxonomy (NCBI): domain Eukaryota; kingdom Metazoa; phylum Arthropoda; class Arachnida; order Araneae; family Dolomedidae; genus Dolomedes; species Dolomedes plantarius. Next base: position 164,496,683 of record OU015492.1, read on the forward strand.
AGAGATAGATAAAAATAATGCATATATATATATATATATATATATATATATATATATATATATATATTCATTCTTCAGTCCGTATTATTGGGATACATGCTATCCCACATCGCAGGGAAAAGGTTAAACGTCCTGATTCGTTATCAATATTTATCATATTGAAGCCGAATGATCACAATGTAGTAAATAAAAATCTTCAGGGTGAAAACAACTACTGCTTGGAAAAGGCAAAAGTTTAAACTAATATGTTTTCTTTTCATGGATGATATGAAAACATTTTAGTTTAACCCATGGCATAAACATCTTAGTATGGACTCAATGGCAAGGAATTGATTAAGTTAGGATTAGAAACAAAAATATGTTTTCATGCAGTCTATAAAGATGCTCAATTTTCAAGTCTTATAAACTGAAAGATATATTGTAATAATTAGGCAGGCTTAGGGAAGTCTAATGAATGAGGCCTTAGATATCCTGGACTGTCGTGTTATAGATAATAATGATACAACAGCTTTCTATAAGGTTTCATTCCTTTCGCTAATCCTCTTTAAAAAGCTTTATATCATCTTATAGCACTGCGGATATCGACTTCCTAAAAGGGAAATAGAAATTCGAAACATTCTTTTAGTACAGAATTGCAATATTTCCCTTTCAGAAATTATTTATCTGAAGGCGTAATTTTCCTTGCAAATGATTTACTACAAAAAGTTTAACGAAGCGATATGTAATAAAATATCGTGTGCGAATAAGTTAATGCTTCATGTTCTATACCCTGTCTTAGTGGAGAATAGAATAAATACAGTGTATCTCTAAGTGAGACATTCTAAAAGTCACAATAAACTTCATGCATGCATCTTTTAACGATCTCGTACATGAGTATAAAATTTTAAAACTAATTTCTCGTTAGGTACAATTTATAATTGGTGGTATAATGTAGAATAAAATAACTGCATTACGTATTATTACACTTCCGCCTAGAATTACATTTTCACACCTGATCATAAATTTATAGGAAAAAAATCAACTACTTTTTTATGAAACTCATAACTGTATAAAATAAATTACAATAATTCATCATATTTTTTCGGAAAAAAGTAAGAAGCCCATAATGTTTATAATTACCAAAAGCGAAGTCTTACCCACTTGGTTATTCGGGAATTCCGATAGAGATCGGTTAATGCGTTAAAGGATATTTTCTGTTATTGCTTAGCTACCCAATTTTAACATAACATGGTAAAACATATTTGTCATTTACATAACATCTGTGGCAACGAAGTTTGTATTGGGGGGGGGGGTTATTTAAAATCTTTATAATACTTTATTTACTAATTAATTAAAGTTAAGATAACTCTTAACAAACATTTACTTCAATTTACAGTTAATATTTTGTTTCAATTACATTTAAGTTTCTATCATAGCAGTATTAGCTATAGTGGTTAGTACATTTTAAGATAGATGGTAAAGTTGCGTTGTGTTTTTTTTAATGCAATTACACCATAATAATTAATATTATAATTAACTCTGGTTCGATACTACTGTTGCTTCACTGTGGTTATTAATGAGCCAAAAAGAAAAAATTAAATTAAATCTAATAAATTTACTTATCTAACCTTGGAGAACACCTAGAAATAAAATTACATCACCTAAAAGAAAAGGCTTCAAAATTTCAACTCTGCTGAAAATAAAAAAAAAACCTAAAGCTAAAATTAAGAAAATTAATCCAAAGGCATAGACCGACATGACAAGGATATACTTTAACATAACAAATTTATTCATTCCGATTTCCTTCACAATATTACACAAATACCTTAACAAAAATGTTTTTAACACTTGAGGATGCAATATCTCCTCAGAATAAACTTATAATGATCACAAAATTCTTGTTTGCCTACAGTACAATTTACCATTAGTATAACAGTTATTATCATAGTGGCTGGTGTGAAAAAAACCCGTCTAAATGAAAAAGTGATGAAAAAAAAATCAAAAGAAAAACTAAAGAAAAATTCAGTAAACAAAAAAAAAGGAAATTAAAATCATATTACCCAATTAAAATGCTGCAGCACTGTAACAAATAAACTATAATTTTATAAAATCATGAGGAGAACCCCAGGCCAGCGCCATTTCTATAGCGTGCTGGCCGCCAAAAATCAAGTCATCGCTCTCCATCGTGGGTTCCGGGTCAGCTCCCAGCTTCTTGGCTAGCATCTCCCCTCTGTGTCTTCGCACCCTCCGCCCCCGAGTTGACGCTCCGTTTCTTCACTTTGTATTCCGCGGGAAGTAAGAAGGTCTAATCCGCTCCGTCAATCTCGGACGAGGAAAACGTTGAAGTTATGAATTTGCCGAAGGAATCTTTTCTCCGACTCAGCGTTGATTTTTCATTTTCTAATTTTATACCAACATTGTTGGTTCCTTATTTCCTCCTTGAAAACTCCGCCATCTACAAGCCACTGTATTCAACCGCGCAGGGAGCGCCAACATTCCAACGTCCCAAATCGAGGAGGGTGTCCGTGACCAGTCGCTACCGGATGTCTCGGTTTACAATCAACTGACAAAAAGGGGTTCTCAAAAGGAAGGATTTAACTTTAAAAGAAAAAGACACACTATAATTTTGCATTCATTCATTAAATAAAAAAACCCAAATATCCACCAGCGCACCATACCAACCACCACAAGGTTTATAAATAAGTATTATTAATTTATCGATATTTTTAACAATAAGGTATAACCTGTGATAACCTATTTCAACTTAATTCTTCTCAATGTCAAAACATTTAGAGAAACTTGCGCACACTTCTCCAAATGCGATGACATTAATCAAATCAATTAATATTTGATCACCACAAGTTTAACCCTCACATATATTTAGCAGAGGCTTAATAAATTGATTAAAACAAAGCACAATCGTTACTAAAATTTACTTACTTACTTACTTACTTTATTAATTTAATTATCTCAATACCTGATATTAAAATAAACGTTAATTATTTCTAAAACTATTAATTATCATCACAACACATCACCCAGTGAGTGCTTTATTAATGTCTTCAAACGTATGTCGCAAGGAATTCTACACTCCAAATCAAGACTACATCTGATTATTTCTTATAATGGAAGAATTAATTCAAATTTCAAGGAACGTCGGTTGAACTTGACTAATACAAAAATGAGACATGGTTGAATTCTGAATTTTTAGCAGTGAAGAATCTACACACATCTACACCCATTACCTCCTGCATGATACTTCAAAATTCCATGTTGAGTTTGCCCCTTTTGATTTCTTTTGAGCAAAGATTGGCATCTTTGTAGAATTTTTCATAACAGCTTAAAACTGATAGGTATTTAGATAATCAAACACTCGTGATGGAGATGGAAATGGAAATTACTGCATAAATACTAAATGAAAAAAGAATATTTATCCTTAAAACCTTGAAGATGGATATGTCTTTATCTTTTTAAGGTAGAAAAAGTCGGTTGTATCTAAACTACTTATATTCTCTCTCCTTTCCGGTAATTATAATAAGGTTATGACTAACAGCGGACCAGGAGTAATTAGAAAACAGCTCCGTGATTATTCGTAAAGAGATAAAGAAATGAAATTGAAAGAATAAATACTTATGGGAACAGTGAAAAATCAGAGATAACCATTCCAAAATGACAGTACTCAAATGTAATTTAGAGAGGGAGAGAGGGAGATCCTTTTATCAAAGATGAATTATTTTCACATGGTCTATTTTTTATTATTTTGGTAAAGTACTCAGCAATATAGGCTGTATCACAGAAATTTTTAAAATTTAATTTTTAAAAAAAATCTGGGGAGAATTTTCCAAAAATCTTTCTTAGTGCACCACACACTACAAGAAGAATCGCCATGTAAAATTTCCTCCCTTTAGGTACAGCGGTTTGGTCTGTCTGTTATCTGTCAGTTAGTCAGTCAGTCAGTCACGGAACTGTTTTACATACTATACACCGGGTGCGTCATAAATTCGTGCAAACTTCAAAAATTCATAATAAAAGAAATAATGCTCGGAAAATTTTTCTGTTTGCTCCAATATGATCAGAGGGATTTTGGATTTTTTTCCATGTAAAAAAAAAAAAAAGTTTCGACAAGTAACCGAAAGAGGGCGCTCACACGTCATACTGAGACGTTTTATGCAAATCAGGCAAACACAAACAGAAAATCAAGCATATCACAATAACATGAGACTGAATTTATTTTAAAGTAATAGATGTTCAACATTACCACCAGCCCAAGGTAATAGTCAAGTGAGGCGCGTCACTACGCCCACTACAGTGGAGTGTAGCATGTCGCCATCGATGGCAGCGACTGTCTGTCGAATGGCATTTTTCAGTTCCACCAAAGTGGTTGGGGAACCCCGGTACACACGAGACTTTAAGTATCCCCACAACCAAAAATCCGCCGGGTTCAAGTCTGGTGATCGTGAGGGTCACTGAACCTTACAACTTCGACTTATCACGCGGTCTTCAGTGAAAGATTCCAACAGGAACGTCTTGACATCACGTAATATGTGGGGCGGCGCACCATCTTGCATGAATGTGACAACAGGTAACACATGTCTTTCCTGCAATGCAGGCTTAACGTGGTCACGCAAAAGCATAAGATACCGTGCTGCAGTGACTGTACAGGTTTTCCACCCGAATACAGGACAAGGCTCTTCAAAAAAGAAAGGGCCCAGAATAAAAGATGCTCTGAAACCGCACTAAACAGTCACACGAGGAGAATGTAGTGACCGGTTCAGATACTCACGAGGGTTTGAAGTCGCCCAGATACGGCTGTTTTGCGTATTAACGTCACCATGCAGTGAAAAGTGGGCTTCATCCGTCCACATGACATTCAGCAACCATTGTGGGTTACTTTCCATTTGTTCCAGAGCCCATGTAGCAAAGATTTGTCTTGCATCTGTATCTGCCGGTAATAACTGGTGAAGTGCATGGATTTTGTACGGATACAGATTCAACATTCCGTGCAGAGTACGTCGAATCTACGGTTCCGGAATCCCCGTTCTTCTCTCAGCTTCACGAGCACTGCTACTTCCCGTTTATGTCTCAGCTGCCAAATTTTCCATGGAACTTTGTACAACATGGACGTGGTCCGTGCTCAAGGATGGTCTGCCAATTCGTGGACGATCTTCCAAACTCCCCGCTTCCTTAAAACGTCGTACTAAATTCAGTATCCCAATAAATGAAATAGGCCTTTTTCGCGCCTTCAGTCCTTTCTGCGTGCAAAACTTTCGCAATGCAACAGTTGGGGATTCACCATTCTTGTAGAAAAGTTTAACAACCAACACTCAATCTGGTAAAGAAAGCATGCTGCCGGCTTCGAATGACGGGTCCATTTCCAACCAGGTGTTTTATTGATAGCCTGATTTGCATAAAACGTCTTAGTATGACGTGTGAGCGCCCTCTTTCGGTTACTTTTGGCAACTTTTTTTTTTACATGAAAAAAAATCCAAAATCCCTCTGATCATATTGGCGCAAACAGAGAAATTTTCCGAGCATTATTTCTTTTATTATGAATTTTTAAAGTTTGCACGAATTTATGACGCACCCGGTATATATATATATAGCACAACTATAAATAATACAAAACTACGTGCATGAAAAGCACGTAGGTTTATTTCTACATGCACTTGGAGTAGTAAAACCTCGTCTGAATCTTGTCAGTAAGTTTAGCCAGACGCTCATACTGTAGTGCTACTTAATGCACTCATAGTCCGTATCACAGACTTTGAGTGCACTAAGTAGGACTACAGTATGAGTGTCTGGCTAAACTTACTGACGAGTTCCAGACGAGGTTTCACTACTCCAAGTGCATGTAGAATTAGACCTACGTGCTATTCATGCACGTAGTTTTGTATTATTTATATTTGTGTTATATCTATATATGTAAAACTGTTCCGTGACTCACTGACTGACAGATAACACACAGACCAAACCGCTGTACCTAAAGGGATGAAATTTTACATGGCGATTCTTCTTGTAGTGTGTGGTGCACTAAGAAAGATTTTTGAAACAATCTCCTCAGATTTTTTCTGAATTAAATTTTTAAGCTGTTTTTGTAACATTTTTAAGTTTGCATTTAAAATAATAATCTGAGTGTTATAAAATTTATATCACGACAAAGATCATAAAAATTTCTGTAAAATGAAATCTTTTTCGAATTTTTACCTCTCTTTTCTGATTTTTTTCGAAATTTTGAATATTAATTTTTAGAATTTTATTTATTCAATGTTGATCACGTGGTTTCTTTTCTTTTTGTGATACTTGAAGTTAATTTTGCTTTACGTGCATAACAACGAAATAAACTGACAAAAAATATTAAAACACAGTAAAAGATAAAATTTAAACTAGGCTAACTGAAATGGAAGTTTTTTAAGAGTTTAAATGAAATTAATTGAGAAATTAATTCTCTAAAAAGCAATTTCATTATTTTTTTTCATTGTTATTATCCTAAAATGTACTCCTTAGCGAAGCACGGGTATTCCGCTAGTAAAGTATAACAGAATAATGTGTTCATATTTCCTGCTGACAATAATACAAACACGAAAAATTATTTATTTCAGACTAATTTTAGAAAATCCTTTCGAATTTCCAAAATTATATAATAATGATCTGAAATTATATTAAAAAATAGGTAGTAAAATTTGCGTTTTTAATATTTCAATCATATACATCTTTATTGGAGACTGAATCTTTGAGTAATTGATAAAAATGAGATCATATTTACAAGAGTTCAAATATTATACCTTTTTATGGGTAGAAACATTCAAGACGGAAATCTCAATTTGTTCTTTTTTTTCTCATATTATAAATATATATTCAGTGTCATCCACCATGTTTTTGTTAAACTTCCCCTGATATATACCGGGTGGCCATAATTAAACTGACAGTACTCACAGTGTTCTGTAGCGCGATCTATTTGCGAGAATGACGCCACATTTTGTAGGAAAATTAAACGAGAGGGGGGAAGAAGGATTCCGCGAAAAAATAAATTAGTTCCAAAAGTCACCGCTAGGGGAATATTTGGCGCTGTGTAATAGAAAATAGAGTGTTAACAAATGCAAATTAATACGGAATAAAATTACCTTATATTATGCACATTTTCTTATTTAGTTCAAGTGCAATATGGCAACACTTTTAAAACACGGCTGTACACGGCTGATCTTGTACGGATAGAAGTTGATAATCTTTTATTAAGATTTTCCATACCGTACTGTAAGGTATATCCATATTCCGAGCTAATCCACGAGCGCTAGAGGTGGCAGCAATATTGTCTGGTCCTCTGTCGACAATCGCCGTGGCAACTGCTTCGATGGTATCCTGTGGTACAGGTTTTCGTCCTCTGCCTGACTGAACCTTCAGAGAACCTGTTTTCTCAAACGTCGCAACCATTGCTTTTAGCCCATTAGGCTCGGTGCACACGAGCGATCCGGTGCCGGTGTGAAATCGCATCGGTGCCGCAGGCTTCAATTCACACGAGAGGCGATCTCGTTGCGGTTTGGGCTGTTCTGTGAAATTCACGTGACAGACAGATGGTGTACATGAGCGAACAATTAGAGAACGCGAGGTGTAACATTGAGGACACGAGAGTTGGAAGCGTACTCAAGAAAAAGAGTTGTGTTTTCGTACTTTATTTATAAGTATTTAAAATACAGAAAAAGAAATTATTGGGTCCACCCACTGGTGAGTTAGAGGATGTTAAAAGGGACATCTTCCTTATTATATGAAGACTTGTGTCATGACGAAGCAAAGTTTTTTAATTACTTCCGAATGAGCAAACACTCTTTTGAAGAAGTGGTTCATTATACTTCAACTACAAACATTATTTTTCTGTGGTGTTATTAGCAGTTGCTGATTCACAATATAACTTTTTGTATGTAGATATTGGCTCCTATGGCAAAGATTCGGATAGTTTAATTTTCCAAAATAGCTCTTTCAATAAAAAATTAGAAAGCGGAGGCGTGAAAATACTAACAGGTAAACCCCTGCCTGGGATGGATCACCCAGTCTTGCCCTACGTGTTTGTTTGTTGGAGATGAAGCATTTTCCTTGTTAAGAAATGTTTTGAGACCGTACAGCGGTAAATTTTTGTTCAAAAAAATAAATAAATAAAAATTTTTAAGAAAAAATTTAAAAACAAATTAATTAACTACCGACTATTTCGAGCTCGAAGATATGTCGAATGTTCGTTTGGAATTTTGAGCAACAAATGGCGAATACTACATAGGCCTCTAAACGTGAAACCTGATTTTGCTATAAGCATCATCAAAACGTGTTGTGCCCTTCATAATTATGTTCTCAAAAGAGATGGATATAAATTTGAAGATACATTATGTATCGAAGGATTTTATGACAGCGGCCAAAATCAAGGATCCCATCAAAATCAAGGAGAGATCAATTTAAATCAGATCAGAAATACATGGGCGGACTATTTCATTAGTGATGTCGGAAAACTGCCATGGCAAAATGACTGCATTTAACAATAAATGTGAATGGAAAATGCGATATTTAAAAATAACAATAAATATTTAAAAATTTAATAGATGGAAATTAATAAAAGTTTAATAAATCAAAAAATATGTTTAATTTTTACTTTCTAGCATATTGTTTAGATTTGTGTTTAATTTTTAATTAAGTTATATACTGCTATGCTCTGCTGTTTTTATCTAATTACATTTGAGGAAACATCAAAAATTAATACGAGACTGAAATATGAGTAATGTAAATTTATCTGAAATATTGTAAACCTGATCGTCGTGATCCGTTAAATAAATGTCACCTGGCACCTCCAGGCATGCGTTCCTTTTTGTCAGCCTGACACCCCGGGCCTTGAATTGTCTCTTTGTGGTCTTTTCCAAAAAATTGACCCCTTTTTCCACTTAGGGAAGTGGCCCACCATTATGTATTTAATGGTCTGCTAGATTCCTTTAACAAAAAGTCACATCTGTACTGAATTTTCCAAAGGTAGGATTGAGTCTGTTTTCAGACTACAGCTCCGATTCAAAAAATTAGAAAGAAAATATGGTCAAGGGAATTGCAAATCTAATTTATCAAATAAATAATCAATGATATCAAATATAAATTATCATAATACAAATCTGCATATTTTGTAGATTATAAAAATATGAACATATTACAATGAAATAGAAAATATATTTAAAACAGCAAGTGAAAAAAAATTCAAAATATTAGAATACTTCATAACATGGTTCAAAAAATTAGAATAATGTAAATATATTGTACACAATTTAATATATTGTAAATATATTAAATTGTGTATTTAATTTGTGTAGTTAATTTGTGTACAATTTAATATATTTAATATATTGTAAATATATTGTACTTTTCACATTTAATATCCCACAATTCACGAAACTTTTTAACTTCCTCTATTAAAAGTTCTGTGTCTACACTTTCAGCCATTTTGTTTTTGCGGCAAAATGTCGTCCGTGTGAATAGCGCAGTTGAAATGAAGGTACTTCTAAGCCGTTGTCGTTCGTGCGATGAAGCAGTACCCGGGGTAGAAAAACCGGTCGTTGCGAGCTCGCAGCGGCTCAAACGTCCGTGTGAATCGGTTAGTTCAACTCTATGTACTTCTAATCGCAACTGCCGTGCCGCACCGGCGCCGCATCGCTCGTGTGCACCGAGCCTTAACTGACACAGGACCGTTACCTTTACGCATTTTTTTGTGCGTTCTAAAAGCACGAAGAGCGGCTGACGCGTTGCACTGGTTGAGGTTAAAGAATTTGACCAGTAACGCACGCTCGACTAAAGAAGGAGACATTGCACATAAACTTTCAATCCGATTGATTCGAAAGGTAACACATTGCCTTTTAAAACACAAGCAGCTGGCACTGTGCCAATGGATGTAACGTGAAATTTGAATAAAGAACTTCTTCTTCTGCTCAGCGTACGTGATATTGCAGATCACGAGACTTTATCGGTGTTTATGTAGATTTTACGCTTTTTTAAAAGTGTTGCCACATTGCACTTGAACTAAATAAGGAAATGTGCATAATAAAAGGTAATTTTATTCCGTATTAATTTGCATTTGTTAACACTCTATTTTCTATTACACAGCGCCAAATATTCCTCTACGGTGACTTTTGGAACTAATTTATTTTTTCGCGGAATCCTTCGTCCCCCGTCTTGTTTAATCTTCGTACAAAATGTGGCGTCATTCTCGCAAATAGATCGCGCTACAGAACACTGTGAGCACTGTCAGTTTAATTATGGCCACCCGGTATATACACATATATATATATATATATATATATATATATATATATATATATACTATATATATATATATATAAATATATATATCAGGGCCGCCCAGAGGAGGGGGGGGGGCAACTGGGGCACTTTGCCCCAGGCCCCAACTGCCGGAGGGGGCCCCAAAAAATTTTTATAAAATTATTTATTAGATTTCCTCCGAAAGAAAATTCTGAATCTTGTACCGTACTTCAAAATTCAAAATAATCTCCTGAAAAAAGGAGCCCCCCAAAAAATAAAAAAAAAATTATTCGATTAATCAGATTTCTTGCGGCTCCCAACGGAAGTTTGCCCCAGGCCCCGTAACGTCTCTGGGCGGCCCTGCTATATATATATATATATATAGTTTACAAATGTAAATTACTTAATAGGAAGCAAAAATGAGTAAATAAATTTTAGGCGCTAAGCTGCTCACAAAAATATTTACGATATATATATTTAAAATTAAGATGACTAAAAGGGCATATGTGACCATTTAATACTCCTATAACCTAAAATAAGATAGACATATAAAAATAAGCAAAAATCGGAAGTGGAGGTGGTATAGTTGATGACTGGTGGGGGGTTGTGACCCCCCAACACCGGTTAAACATGTTTAGACTTCCGTTTTTGCTTATTTTTATATGTCTATCTTATTTTAGGTTATAGGAGTATTAAATGGTCGCATCTGCCCTTTTAGTCATCTAAATTTTAAATATACACACACATATATATATATATATATATATATATATATATATATATATATATATATATATATATATATATATATATATATATATAAATATATATATATATATATATATATATATATATATATATATATATATATATATATATATATATATATAATATATATATATATATATATATATATATATTTATATATATATATATATATATATATATATATATATATTTATATATATATATATATATATATATATATATATATATATATATATATATATATATATATATATATATATGTAAGTTAATTAATGTAGCATTAAACGTTTACATCTCAAGTCTGTCGATAACCAAATAAATAAAAAGTTTATAGAACCTTTTATATGTATGTATAAGTATATGTATGAATCAAAATTTTAAAATGAAAATGCAAAAATTGTTTATGAAAAAAATCATCGTAAAATTATACTTACTGTCAAAAATGGATGGTAGAATTGAAAAATAAATAAATCCAATAAAGCTAAAAGGAATAATATTGGAAATTCTACAAATAATGTAAAAATAGTTAATTCAATTAGCATTGATTTTTCATTAGCATAATAAACAATACTAATAGATTTAATCATGTTTGCTTGCATTTTTTCTTCGTTTTTCATTTTTATTTTGTTTGTACTGTGCTTGCACAATTGTATAAATCTTTCTATATATGCATATAGACCTTTACATATAAAGTTATGAAAGGAAACGGAAAAATGAAATGCTTTTAGAAATCAAAAAAAAATTCTGCTGAATATACAAAACCCCCGTATATTATTTTCTCTGAGATGCAATATCATAACTGAGGAAATTCGTTTCGTGACCCTGCACCAAATAACCTTAAATTCTGTTTGATCTCATTAAACTTTTTAGGGCTCGAGTTAGCGTAGACCGGGGATGCTCAGTTCGAATCCCAACGAATTTCATTAAATAACTTCTTTTCTAGGGCGGATATGTGCACATTATATCTATAGATCGGAAATTCCTTCTACGAGGTCAGTGGGTGGAAGAATGCATGAGCCCTCCAGATGTCACCCTTCCGGGTGTTCGGTCAAAATTGATGTGGTACTGCAGATCTCCCTTCAGAAGAGACCTGAGACCGGTTTTAAGGTTGCTGCCTCTGGGAGGTCGATTTTCAAAATGAGGGGTCGGGGATAATCAACACCCTAGTACCATTTCCAGCGGAAAGTATTTATCGCTCTTTAGGCATTAAGAAAATTATGAAGGTTTTAATTATTTAGACTTTAAGAAAACCATCGCATGTTTTGATTTCCATTTTCATGTAATCAACGTATTTTATGACTTTTTACCCTGCATCGTATTACTTACTATTTCCCGAAGTAATGTAAGGGAGTTTCAGAAAACCTCAATAAAAATTAGAGTCATGTTTATTTTTATAAATACTGGATCATACAAAAATTTATTACTATAGATACAGATTTCAGGGTATTTGGGTTTTACAACTGTTATTTTTTTCTTTCTCCAAAGGAGACGAAAATTCATTTTTTTATTGAAAACATGTTAATTTTAAATAATTAATGCAATTAAAAATACTAAATTTGAAGTATACATTACCTCTTTTTCTGCCGTCCCTTTATAGGGGGTAATGCTGGTCCGCCTATATGGCGCCCCCATAATAAAATGGCCAGCAATAGCTGCGGTGTATTATAGGCGAATGTCTTCACGACAAGTGTCTCCACATTGGTTTAAAAAAATAATAATTACACACTTTGTGTGTCGTTATTTTTGCATATGAGGTGTTATATTTGAAAGTGGTGTATGTCGACTTTAAAAAAAATGAGTTAACGGGGATTTTAGTAAGATATAGGACTACAGACTTTCAATGATACAGTATATACAGACTATAGATACAGACTTTCAATGAAGTACGATTTTTTCATAAAGTAAACAAAAGAATTTTGGCTATAAAATGTTATAGCAAAAAAATGTTTGCTGTGCTTGTTTTAAATGCTTTACCTTGTTTTTTAAGTATTTTTATTGTATACTGGCTTGCGCGCAGAACTATGAAATTAATTTTACACTTAAATGTATAATTCCTGTTTTATATTTAAAATAAATAATTCAAAATACAATTGATCATAAAACATTGAACATTAAAATATTTTTTCAATTTTTTAAAATTGCTCAAAATATACTTAAAATTTACTTAAATTTTTGCATTAATTTACCCCTGAAAAAATAACAAAATTTGCAGTGATTGTAATAACTCTAGTTCAGACGCAATAAAACAACATGATTATGCAGTGATAAAAATTTCATGGAATTATGTTTCATAGTTTTTGAGATATTAGTTGCGGAATGATACAAAATTACATTTTGAGAAAAATGTGTTTAAAATTTTCTTACCATAAACTTGATCAGTAATTAAATATTTAGAATATCAATATCTCCGGAACTAAGCGGAATATTTTCATGCGGTTTGCTTTATTTTGTTCAGAAATGATCAGGATTTAACATATATTTTTTTTTTCAAAAAATCGAATGTTTTAAAAGATTTAAGGGTAGTGAGTCCGCTTAAATATCTATTATATTTAAAAATTAAAGTATTTTGTTTAACTGTCCCTTCACGTACTGAAATATAGTGTTGAACTAACTCGACCATGAAAATTCCCAAAATTTAGGGGGTCCGGGACAAAAAATCTTTTGATAAAAGCACGTATTCATTTACTTAGCTTAAATGATAAAACACGCACTGCTTGCGTCTACGATGATTACATTGACAGATACAATATTTTTGCAAGCTCGGCTGATTAAACCTACCCTGCTGTACATCTGCACTTTAAGTCTGCGTATCTGACAAAGAAATAACTTAAAACATTCAAAAGGGTATGTCTAATATTCTATGAAAAGTATCTCTTTCAAATTTAGTGCAGAGTTTCGATTCTTCTATTTTCCTTAAGGGGACAGTGGGCTTTCAAAAATGTGAAATTTGTCCAAAAATTCGATTTTTTTATTTTATTGAATTGTGAAACTACGGACGAGTAGGAATGTGTTGCAAAAAGAATTTTTAATTTCTGTGATTACTTTCCTAGTTATAGGCATTTGCATTTAATTTAGATATTATGTGGTTACTAATAGCAATAACTTTAAATGTGTTTTTCTCAAAATAAAAATTTTCATGTCATTCGAATATTCAAACTGCTCCAGGCGCAGTTCTAACTATCGTATTGCTTTGAAATTTAAGTTTTATATACTTAACTGTATATCAAATAAATCTTATTGAAAAAAATTATGCTTCGTAGCTCAGAATTTCTAAATTTTGTACTTGAAAAGATGATTTATAGGTATTTTGCGTAATAAAAAGGGTGTTTTCACTATTGTTACTTTTTTCTCTTTATATTTTTAATGAATGCTTAAAATAAACAATAAGTTTCATTGTTAGTTCTATAAGGTATCCTGTAAATAAAAATTACCATATTATATGCAAAAGAAATGCGCATAGAACATTTTTAATTAGGCCAATTTTTGATATAATTAATAATTAATAATTCGTAAATTATTAATATTTCATATTTAAATTTTAGACACTTTTACATATCTATGATACTCACATATTCAAATTTGAAGCAAATCCATTCAAAACAAAAAAAAATTAGGTTTGAAAGTCCACTGTCCCCTTAAACAGTGTTGAAAATTTTTGATTTAGAGTAAATTTCTGTAAATACTATCTCTAAACCAAAAATTGCTCAGAAAAAGTTATGTTTGCCGTTTAAAAGATATTAATAATTTTGGCAAATAAAACTTTTATAAATCCTGAACAAAAGTTATTTTAATACATTTTTTACCCATAAGGATGAAAAATTATGTAAATAGCCCTCTTAGTTAAACACATTAAAAACTATATATGTGGTAATTTTTTATTTTATAAATATTTAAAACAATTTTGAAATCTTCAAGTATTTTAACTATAAACTTTCTAAAAAATCAAATTGAAGGAAAAAAAAAATTGTTTCAAAGTAAGTAGCGAAATGAAATTAGATTTTTTTGTCGAGGACCCCTTAATGTTCATTAAGTTCAATAACAAAATAAAAGTCAATTAAAAAAATTATGGTAAATTCTTTAAAATCATACTTTTCAAATAAATATTTTCTTTGAAATGTGTTTTTCGTAAAATCAAGCATTCTATAAAATACGTACTCATTTTAAGTATACGTATGGATTGTAAGTATTTTGTAACTTGAAAATGTACATCATTTGTAAGAAGACTTATGCATCATATATAAATTCAGGACTCGATCGATCGATATATAAATAAATTTCACAAATGTAAGGAATCACCAACATTTTGTATTTGATTTTCGCCAATAGTTAGCTGTGTATAGTATGATGTTCAATGTCATATGAATACATAATAGTCAATGAAAATCACATTACACTCGTTAATGTGCATTTATACTAACAGTCGAAATATTGTTACTGAAATGAATTATTAATTTGAATTTATTGTTCTTCATTGAACAATACTGCTATTGAATCTTAAAGAATTAATATATAGGAGGAAAAATTTAAGTATGAAAAAAAATTATTACAAAATAAATTATTACTTCTTTAGATATCGATTATTACTCCATTAATATAGACTGCCAAGAAATGATATTACAAAATTAATTTCTCCCTTTAACAGTATATTTTCTTTTTAACTTCATTAGATAATGCTAAAAAAATCTTGTTGCACTCAGAGATAACATTGAATGAAAGGAAAATGTTATGTATTTTTCCTACCGCTTTAAAAATGATAGTCATGTAAAAGCTTACCTTCAACAAAATGACAGGAAAACAATGGTACTTACCTAAAAAGAAAAAGAAAAGTTTTTATGTAATTTTTGTGATTGATGATTTACCAAAATATTTATCAAACTTTTATAAAATAAAAATTTTCTAATACATCATAAATTTTCATGAAAAACTTGATGTTTAATTAAACTTTTTTCTTACATAATTAACGTAATAGCAAGTGTAAATATTGCGGTATGAACACGTCAACAGACATTTTATCTCACATTAATTAAATAAATTTTAAATATATACACACATTCTAAGTAAAAATTTTAACGTTAATAATAAATATTTTCATCTCTAGATTTCACATAATTGTATTTTTCTAAATTTAATAACTAAACAAAATTGAGAGTAATTTATATCATGAATAGCTCTTAATAGTTTGCATAAGTGTTGATTTTTATAAAATTACTATTAGTTGTGAGTCAATGGGAAAATATGAGTGCTCTCAGATAATGCCAATCAAATCTACATGTTGAGAGTTTGATCGATACTTGGAATGAGCACTAGTATACTTAGTGTGTACGTGATTGTATAAAATTAGGGCTAGTAATCCAGTAAATATGCAAACACGTGCAGAAATGCGATTCCTGTTGCATCTAGAATATTAAAACGTCTTGCGTGCGTTTCCTTAAGAAAGAAATGTAACACAAAATGTGTTACATGAAAATTCGAATGATCGTTCTCATTCTCAAATCCTGAGAAGTTTTGAAGATTACAAAGGTTTGAAAGGATTTTGATAGACCATTTTTTTATTAAAGATCATCACCTTTACGGAGATGATTATTAACGTTTCCTATGAGACGTAACAATAAACATATTCTATAGTCTCATGTTGTTAAATCGACAGGAAAGTGGATACATTCATGCTCTCAAAATTCGTGTTCGAGAGATATATGTTCAAATAAATTCGCATACAATTATAATGTGGTATCAAACACGCTTGATGTTTATTTTGGATAAATGACACTAAGAAGAATTCAATAAAAAGTTTCCATTTTGTGAATTTCTAACAAAATTCACCTTTAAATCAGACATTAAATGTATTCTACGAGAAAGAACAAATAACACATAGTCTGTTCTTTAGCATCAACGGACACTGTGCATTTTTCCAAAGCATTGTAATTATACGGAACAGATTTCCATGGTAGGGTAAGTTTACCTGTATTTTTTCTCCAGTACAAAAGCGCTTCGATTTTATGCATTTGTAATCACTTCATATTGTGTTTTATTAAAAGGAAATGCTCTTCATTTAAGTGGAAAACAAGTGAGAACTACCTTGTAAAGGAAATAATTATGTGCTGTAAACATAAAAATATATATTTGAACCTGTTGCTATAGCGTGATATTCATAACGGGGTTCTAACATTTCCACTCATTTTAATCGGATAATAATCTTTCCTATGCCCCAGGGATAACTCCCTACCCGCTAATCTCTTGAATCCCCTCCTGGAAATGAAGATTTCGAGGGTGAAAATTATTTTCAAATGGGGAAAATATTCCGCTGTGAATTACTTAGCAATTTCAGACTTAGTGAATATTGGATATCATATTTCATATCAAACATCCTTTGCACTTTCAGGGCATCATTCCTAATTAGCATACAAGTTTGGGGAGTGTATTATTTAGTTCAGTTTTAACAACTAAACATGACTTTTCCCATAGTCATCAGTACATGACCTGTTGACATTACATGACATTAACTTACATGACATTAACTAAGTCTGATTAACTTACATGACATTAATACCCCTTACATGACATTAACTAAGAAATATAAAACAGAAGGGAAAGTTTTTTTTAACGATTTAGGAAAGGGAAACATTTTTCCGTAAAAACGGTTAGTACGTGAAATTAAATTTTGACTATCATCATTCAAGGAGTGTTATTTTAAAGCACTGGTGATAAAATTCAAACCTCATTATATGTCACACAAAATATTGACATTTTTAAAAGCGGGAAGTCATTTAAATATATTTTATAAACTAATAAGTTAAAATACTTATTGGAGTCATTAAAGTATATTTTGAAGAATTAAAAAGATGTATTACATAAAATTTTATTTTATTATTATAAAACATTTTTGTGCACTTTAGTTTGTACGCTTTAGTTTGTATCAAATATTTATGAGTACTGTTTAAAATTATATTTCAATTTTTAAACATACTCAAAAATATTTGATCATATTTTCAAATAATGAATTGCTTTTAAATTTGCTCTGAATATGTTCAAAATACATTTACATTTCCTTCCATTGTATCGTACTATATCTCACCCCCAAAGTCTGCGTGGGAGTCAAGTCCCCGAGCTGTTTCTAAGCGCATGCGTCAAGAAGAAAGAATTTGTGGGGAGAAGGTCTTTTACCCTCCTGCGAGAAGGGGGACGCTTGGGCCATAAGCTAGAATGTGGTGATGTTATTCTGTTCCTGTATATAATTCTGTCTTGTATATAGTGTGTGTATATTCTGTGCCGTAAATAAAATGACAAAAACGCTACCTGATGTCTTTCCTAATGTGAAAGTTTAATTTATTTGCCTCGTTACGGTACAGCTTTAATGGTGGATAGCGGTGATACGAAATCCACCGACGATGCAAATGTGAGTGGAATACCTGCCATCGTTCGAAATGCCTAGTTTGGATTTAGAAGCAAGATCGGTGAGTGCCAAGCAATTTTTTGTTTCCTGTTTGTTGCAGTGGCAAAAGTGAAAATGCTTTTATTATTCATGTTTTTGAGTAAATAGATGAAATGTTGGGCATCATTACCGTTGAATTAATTGCATCATTGCAAAAATTAAATGTTCAAGCATCATTGCTTATTTCAAACCTTTCTGTATATTCTTGGCATCATTGCCATAGTATAATAATGTGAACATCATTGTTCTGTTGAAAAAAAAATATATATTAAATGTATTATTCCTTGGGCATCATTGCCATTGAATTAATTGCATCATTGCAAGAATTTAATGTTAAAGCATCATTGCTTATTTGAAACTTTTGTGTATATTCTTGGCATCATTGCCATGGTATATTAATGTGAACATTATTGTTCTAATGAAAAGAAATATATATTAAGTGTATTTTTCCTTGAGCATCATTGCCATTGAATTAATTAAATGTTTAAGCATCATTGATCTATTGAAAGAATATATATATATATACATATATATATATATATATATATATATATATATATATATATATATATATATATATATATATATATATATATATATATATATACATATATATATATATATATATATATATATATATATATATATATATATATATATATATATATATATATATATTTGTTTTGTTTTATTGGGTATCAATGCTATTGAGTTATTGCATCATTGAAAAAATTAAGAAACAAAGTTAGTCATCACAAAGCTAATTTTGTATGTTTTTTTTAAAGTGTCGTGGGGCATCAATGCCAACTATTATTATTTCTTGTGTATATATATTTTTGGTTTCTGAAGTGTATAGTTTTTAAAATCTAAGAACTGTCGTAAACAGAATTAATTTGTCTTAATTGTATGTATATCATGCTAACAGGTGGTGCATCATTGCTCAGATAGAAATATTTTAGATATTTTAAATAAGTGTATTTAATTGTGTTGAATATTTTGAAATAATATAAATAGTTAGAGCATCAATGCTTGAAAAATTTTGAAAAAAAAAAAACAATTTATAGATCAGTTTGTTTTTGTGCACGATCGTTAAATATTCAGGTGAAAAAAAATTGTAATGATATAGCATTGAAATATTTATGAAGTATTTTAAATGTCATATATAATTATTTTGAAATTGGTATTGAGTGTTGCATGTGTAAAATATATTATGTTGCGTATGAATAATTTATTTCAAGGAAATCCAAAGTAATCATTTTAGTTACGTTTCTGAAACAGAAGTAAAGTCAGTTACTTGAATTAAGATTTTATATCGTTTTAATAAAAAAAACAAAGCTTTACTTAATTATTTTAAGTTTAAGTAAATGTATTTACTGCTGTTCTACTTGGGATAGTGACGAAAGTTATAGTTAGCCATTTTTTTATTTGATCCAGTAATTTCGATTTCTGTTTGAATAGTCCTAAATTTTTTTA
The DNA here is from genome assembly GCA_907164885.2 of Dolomedes plantarius. Classification (NCBI taxonomy): domain Eukaryota; kingdom Metazoa; phylum Arthropoda; class Arachnida; order Araneae; family Dolomedidae; genus Dolomedes; species Dolomedes plantarius. Next base: position 164,516,604 of record OU015492.1, read on the forward strand.
GTGTACGAAGCTATTTGCCTACAAATATGGCTTTTCTTGGTCGAGGAAAGAAAGAAGATCTAAAACTTTTAGCTGAAGAATTAGGTTTAGAAGTAAGGGCTGAATTTAAAATAGCCGACATCAAGAACCTGATTATAGAGTGCAAAAATTATGAAGAAGATTTTGTCATGGAACAACTTGCTGTAATCATAGACAGCAGGAAAGAACGAGAAGAAGAGCAGAAAATGAGAGAAGAACTAGAATTTGAGGAGAAGAAAAAGAGAGAAGAACGAGAATTTGAGGAGCAGAAAAGAAGAAAACAACATGAATTTGAATTGGAAAAATTAAAACTTGGAACTGTTGCAAGACCAGTTAGTAGTGAATCCTCCCCTTCGAAAGTTGACCTCCGGCAATTGATTCAAAGCTTTGATGGAAAAGAAAGCGATATTAGCTTGTACCTCCAACTTTTTGAGAGACAAGCTGAATGGGCACAGATTGAGTCTGTAGATTGGGTGTCCCATCTTCTAGGATTGCTTCCCTATGATGTAACAGAGTTGATAGCTCGTGAACCTGCAGAAGATGCTAAAAAGTACGAGCATGTCAAGAATTTGCTCCTGAAGAGGTTCAAACTTAGTCCTGAAAAATTTCGCCAGAAATTTGTTAAGCATCAGAGAGGTGCAGAGTCAACATGGGGAGACTATGTGTATGAACTGGAAAATTATTGCAGAGAGTGGGTAACGGATTTAGGAATCTCAACTTTTGAACAGTTGGTTAAATTAATGGTAACTGATCAATTAAAACGCCATGTTCCCGTCGAAATTCGTGATCACTTTATTGACGAATGGATCGAAATGATTTCTCCGAGTGATTTGGCATTAAAACTTGATGCTTATGAAAATGTCAGAGGGAATGTTAGAAAGAAAAATAATCTTAACAAAACTGAAGAAAAATTTGCTCCGAGGTCCAAACAGAAATTTGCTTCTGACTCTAGACACAAGTTAGAGAATAACACTCAGGCTAGAGCTAAAGGCCAACAGAGGATAGAACAACACAAATGGCCAAAAAGAGATGAAAATTTTGAAAAATGAAGACGACCACAATGTTATGAATGTGGCTCTTATCAGCACACCAGACCTCAGTGCCCTAAACTGAAGAAAATCCCGGAATCAGCTGCAAGCGTAAATCGAATCCGAGGAGGCGAATACGAGTTTTTGCTACCCTATACCACGATGGGGCAAGTAAATGGATTTGACATGCCTATTTTACGGGACTCTGGAGCAAGTATGGACATTGTATGCCAAAAATACATCACTACAAATATGTTTACTGGAGAACATGTATGGGTACAACAACCTTTAGAACTTGCTCCCACCTGTTTACCCTTAGCTGAAGTGAAACTGGTTGGTGACTTTGGAACTGTTATCACGAAGGCAGCAGTAATCAGGGATGAATTAGATCAAGGCAGAAATTTGTTAGGGAACAGAACTGCTTCTTTGCTAAATGACATGAAGGAGTGAAATGTTCTCCGATGCCAGTTGAATGCAATGCAGACAAGAATGCAAAAACAGCTTCAAAGACAGCTTGAAGAAAAAGAAGAAACAATCACTGAATTAGAAAGTGCAACAGTCCATCAGGAAGATAGTGAGTTGGACAAGAATCAATCATTTCTTCCGTGTATAAAAGAGGATTACCCCTCCCTCTCACTTTTGAAGGTAGATAAGGAGACTTTTGCTATTGCGCAGAAGCAATGTAAGGATTTGCAGCCATTGTTTGAAAAGGCAGGTGAAACCTCGTCTGCAGATACGTCCAAAGAAATTTATATCGTGAAAGGTAACTTGCTGTTGAAAAGAAAATTTGATAAAACCGGAAAAGAAAGGTTGTTACTAATTATTCCTGTAGAATATTGAGAAGGTTTAAAAGCTCTATGCCACGAAAGTACTTCAGCACATCTCGGCGTGACAAAGACCAAGGATATTTTGGCAAGACATTTTTTCTGGCCAAAGTGTTTCCAAGAGGTGGAAGATTATGTGCGCAGTTGTGATGCTTGTCAAAGAGCAGGAAAACCAAATGACAATAAGAAAGCTCCAATGAAAATTGTTCCTGTTATTCAAGAAGTTTTTTCTAAAATAAATGTAGATGCGTGTGGACCATTGCCTGTTACACCTTCTGGAAAGAAATATATAATCACTGCAATGTGTTTATCATCGAAATATCCGGATGCGGTCGCTGTCACGGATATTAGTTCAGTATCTGTTGTAGATGCTTTACTGCAAATTTTCAGCCGAATGGGATTTCCAAAGGAAATTCAATGTGACCAAGGAACATCCTTCATGAGTGCTCTTACAACGGAATTTTTGACACGATTTGGAATCCATAGCTCTGTTTATCATCCTCAGAGTAATCCCATAGAACGTTTCCATCGTACTATAAAGCGTATTTTACGAGTTCTTTGCTTAGAAGCCGCACCAGATTGGGAACAACATATCCACTCAGCTCTCTTTGCATTACGAACTGTAACTCATGAAAGTACGGGATTTACGCCAGCGGAGTTAGTTCATGGCAAGAATTTGAGAACTCCCCTGACATTATTGTATGAGAGTTGGTTGTATCCGCCTGAAGTTGAGAATACAGTTGTCGAATACGTTTTTGAATTGCTAAATAGACTTAAGAGATGTCAAGAGCTTGCGGTTGAAAAAATGGAAGAGGTTCAAAGTAAACGGAAGACGTGGTATGATAAGAACGCTGTGAAAAGAGAGTTTAAAGAAGGAGATTTAGTTCTCATTTTGGCTACAAATAAAACAAATAAGCTGGCAGTCCAGTGGACCGGACCAGGAACAATTCTGAGTAAGATTTCGGATACTAAATACATCGTCAGCACTCCGAATAAGAAAGAAACGTCACAAATTTATTATGTAAACCTTTTGAAACCCTACCATTCGAGACCAGAATTGATTAATTTTCTAGATTGTAGCGAAGCCATTGAACAACCAGAGCTTTGCATTGATTTTCCAAACATGGAGTCAAATCCTAATATTTTTAATTTTGCTGAAATTGTCCAAGAGAGTCAGTTGGAGAAAAGATTGGAATCATGCCAAATTCAGCAGTTGCAAGATCTTTTATTGAAATATTCTAAAGCCTTTTCTAATAAGCCTGGTATGACACATCTGGTTGAGCATGACATAGAATTAATAGATGATAAATTGGTAAGAGCAAAACCATATCGAATGTCTCCCAGACAGACTGAAATTTTGAGATGCGAAATAGAAAAGATGTTGCAATATAAAGTCATTGAGATTGGAGTATCTGATTACACATCTCCAATTATCCTTGTAGAGGTTCCAGGCAGAGATCCAAGACCATGCATTGACTATCGCAGGCTAAATGAAGTCCCAAAGACAGAATATTTTCCTCTCCCAAACATCGAAGAAAGAGTAGAACTTGTTTCTTCGGCGAAATTCATTTCTTTCCTAGACCTTGTCAAGGGGTACTGGCAGATACCTCTCAGTCAAAGATCCCAAAAATTGGCGGCATTTGTTACCAGTTTTGGAATTTATCGTCCTTTACGAATGCCATTCGGGCTAAAGAATGCCTCGTACTTTTTTAGCAAAATGATGGCTGAATTATTGCAAGGGTGTGAAGAATTCGCCGTGCCATATTTAGATGATGTAGAATCTAGTCATTGGGAAGATCATGGGAAACATTTAGATAAAGTCCTAAACAGAATTTCAAAACCTAACCTAACAATTAAACCTTCAAAGTGTATGTTTGCACAAGAATATGTCAAATATTTGGGACACTATATTGGACAGAACCAAACACCTGCCGAGTTAAAAGTCCAGGCTATCAAACAGTTCCCAGCTCCATCTACTAAAACTGAAATACGAGCTTTCCTTGGGTTAGCCGGCTATTATCGCCGATATATTCCCATGTTTTCGGTAATTGCTGCACCTTTAACTGAAGCTTTGAAAGGAAAAAATAAAAGAGGGTGTATAAATTGGTCACCAGAATGTGAGTCTGCTTTCCACGAATTAAAAAGGATTCTTAGTTGTCAACCAGTCTTAGATGCACCTGATTTTAGTCGAGAATTTTTACTTCAAACCGATGCTTCCGATTTAGGAATGGGAGTCGTTCTTTTTCAGGTGGACGACCAAGGAGAAGAACATCCAGTGCTGTTTCTCAGTAAGAAATTCTCTGAAACGGAAAGACGTTATTTTACCACCGAGAAGGAATGTGCCGCTATCGTTTGGGCTGTAAAGAAACTGCATTGTTATCTTGATGGACAAAAATTCAAAATACAAACCGACCACAATCCATTAGTGTGGCTCAGTACAAATGCCAGCTCAAACCCCAGTTTAATGCGTTGGGCATTAGGACTTCAACCATACAATTATGAAGTAGTACATCGTCGAGGAACTTTACACAAAAATGCTGATAGCCTTAGCCGTGTTCCATGGCCAGATTAAACGAAAAAAAATTCTTTCTCGCTGTTTAATTTTGTTTATTTTATGAAGTAGATTTTTGTAAAGACTGTTCGCTTAATATTTTTTTTTTACCTAAGAAAAAAATAGTAGAAAAGGAGGGTTTCTTTTGTAAACAATATTAAACTATTGTACTAATTCCATAATAATTTCTTCCTGTTATTGGTATATGTTGAATTTTGTGTTATGTATGATTTCTATTACTTATAGTATTTAAGGTATTTTAAGTTCATGTATTGCCACTGTAACTTTCCGCCTTGGCACTGCACTGTTTTCTTCGCTGCGTGTTTTTTCCTATCTTTTCTCGCAGAACAACCTGCTCGAAAAGTCCTCCGGGAGGAGAGGAGTTGTACCGTACTATATCTCACCCCCAAAGTCTGCGTGGGAGTCAAGTTCCCGAGCTGTTTCTAAGCGCATGCGTCAAGAAGAAAAGAATTTGTGGGGAGAAGGTCTTTTACCCTCTTGCGAGAGGAGGGACGCTTGGGCCATAAACTAGAATGTGGTGATCTTATTCTGTTCCTGTATATAATTCTGTCTTGTATATAGTGTGTGTGTGTGTTCTGTGCCGTAAATAAAATAACGAAAACGCTACCTGATGTCTTTCCTAATGTGAAAGTTTAATTTATTGGCCTCGTTACGGTACACCATATAGAAGTCATTTATTCGTATAAGAAAAACAAATTTCCATTGCTGTGCATAATTCGTTCTGCCGGGATAAAAACGGATATCAATTAGTAATATTTACAGGAATTCTTTTATGAAATTCTTTTTCTAGAGTTATATGTAAATAGGTTTTCACAATCATGGACGACTATTTTTTTATTTCTTCAAAAATAGAAACTCTTCTTTTCTGACGATCATAAACTGGTTAAAATTGGGAGAGGAAATTAATTTATGCTAAGTACCTTGCTGTAAAGTAATAAAATCTTTTAACTTTTCTGGTAGTTTAAAAATGATTTCAGACGCATTTATCAAAGAAAAGTACTTAATAGTAACACAAAACGAAGAAAAAAATTTCAAAGTAATAGCAGAGTGAGTTCTTTGAATAGAATAACTATAAAATGCCTGTAACTTCTTCTTTTAATTATCTGGATATTGGGACATTAAACTATTTTAAAACATTTCAAAAGTTCTTAAGTATCAGAAATTATTGTAAACAATTTAAAGACATGTTAAAAAATAAATATTTCAAACAATTGTATGAGTACATATCTATATATATAAAACGCGTAGGTATGCGGCACAAAAATCGGCGATATTTCTACATTCCGAATGGCAACGGCTGCAACTACCAGATGTAAACATTAGCGGCCGACCGCGTGTGAGTAGTGGTTTGACGATAGCACGTAATTGCTGTATTTTACACGTGAATAATTTTAATTTATTCACGACATAATTTATTCTTTTGTTCCATCGGTTTTCCTAAATGTATGTAAGAGGACAAACTTTTGACAAAATATGTTTAGACCTATCAAATCCAGTGTTTAGTCATGGACAGTTGTATGTAGGTTATCTAGAATCCGTTCTTCTGATTCTGTCACTATAGTATCTCCTATTTCTGAAATACTCAACTGTGCATATCAAGAAGTTTGAGGAATATCATAGCAAAATATTAATAATTGCATTATAATATCTTAATAGTAAGTAAGAGTTAATTGTCTACGCATTTTTAGTAGTACTTGCTGAATTTTTACTCCATTTTATAAGTGAAGAAATTTTCCCAACAATTTTTTATTTGGTATGATTAAGTGTAGATATCTGAATTGTGAAAAATAGTACATATAGCGAGTGATGTAATCCACACTATATTTTAGTACTTGCTGAATTTTTACTCCATTTTATACGTGAAAAAAATTTTCTCCAACAATTTCTTATTTGATGTAATGATAAAGTGTAGATATCTTAATTTTGAAAGATATTACATACAGAGAGGAATGTTGTTGAGGTTCTCAGTCTTATCTTTAACTCTGTTTGAAGTAATGGAAATTAATATTCTTTCAATCACGATGTTTTAGAATCATCCTTATAGAGAATTTTGCAATGATTATAAATCTTTTGGCTGAGATAGCACTACCACTTAACAACGTATATTTATTATGACAGGTAATAGTAACATTCCTTACACACGTTTCTTTCAGTTGAGTTGTTTTGCAAAAGAAAATATAAAACTAAAAGCGACCATATTGGTCGCGCAGCGGCTAGTTAGTAAATAAATTATCTATTTGCTTAACATATTAAATCAAGCAATCGCGTTATTTAATCAGTTAGGGTATATATTCACAATTTTCGCTTCAAACCAATGTCTCTTTCTTTATAAATTCAAAAATTTTGCATTTAAATTTTTGTACATTATTTCAGTCCAATAAAATGATAGAATATCAATATCCTCGATTTTCAGTCATTTCGATTCTTTATACATTAAGAGAAACTACACAAAGGAAAGTATCAAAGATCGTCTCAAAGAATAATTAGGTAACTGGAAATATGACTGTTCCACATTCAATTTTTAAACACGATAGAAACTTTACAAAATATTTCAAAATGATATCTCAATCAATTTTTCTTATAATGATATAATACACAAGAAATCAAGAGTAAAAATATCGAAAAGCAATAGTTCCGAAAGCAATTTACATTTGTTCTGTTCTAGACAATCATCTTCGAAGCCTTCTTGATGCATGGAAAATTTGATATTTAGAGTGAAGAGTGCCTGACAAGATATTCAGAGTTTCAAATCCTATAAACTTTCCCATTTATCAACTTCTAATACTTAAAAGGAATGCACCCTTTCTATTAGCCATTACTTAAGTAGCTGATTTGCCTAAGCATTGCAATAAAACAAAATAAATGCTAATAATTTCTCTAATTTTCCAATTTTAAACTTTTAGAATTTTAAACCACTAATATAATTGCACAGAACCTCATAATTACAAGATAGAAAATGGACGGATGATTTGCGATTGTTTCATTGCCAGAATTTAGATGTTTCTAACCGATCGAAGTCGGCTTTAAACAAAATATCTTGTTCAGTTTAACTCTCGTATCACAAAAGATAACGCTAAGTCTACAAATTAATTAACCTCGTATTTTTAAGTGTTACTCCACCTTTCTTAAAATAAAATTTCTAAATCTCACGAAAGCATTATCTTATTCAGCATGAAATCTTTACTTGAAAAAAAAATTCTACACAAATTAATACTTCTTTTAAAGACCTAACTTTAATGTAATGATATACTCAAAATGCATTACAATACAAAAAGGGCAATGTTATTAAAACAAATCTGTGTCTAATTTATATACAGGCACAAATATATATTTTAATAATGATGTAAGCAAGTAAAAAAATGTCATACATAAAGATATGACTTGAAAATGTTTACACAAGAGTAATCTTTCATTGGAATCGAAAATAAATTGAAAATTTTAAAAATAAAGCATTAAGTTACATATTCTATTTAAAAATATTTTATTATGTTTATTCTATTTAAAAATGTTTAAGGTATCCGACTACGTTCGGAGCACTTTTTTTGAAAAACTGTACTAGCGGAATTTTCTATCGTATTTTTCGAAGGAATATAACACCAAAACTCGAAAATGATGAAAAAATAGTCATTAACTATGCAAATTTTTACAAAATTGAGGATTTTGGGTCGAAATTTAGCAAAGTTTTACAAAAACGGCTCTAGCTCTAAAAAAAAAAAAAAATTTGCATATAACATTAACTTTTTTTTTGTCATATGTATGTAAGTACCTTCTAAGTGTAATGACCTACAAGCTAATCGATATCTCAAAATCTAAAAAAAATACAGGTCATTATATACAATTACATGTAAAATTTTAGTAATTTTCCATGAGATTTTTTATAAATGCAGCTATAAATCAACAAATAATATACCTAGAGCCAAATCTGTAGTCCATTACATTATTAGTATTATGAATATACGTGAAAAATTTCATAGACATATGATGGTTAGATTTTGAGTTATCGCAAGAGTCGTTTACATTTTAGATGAAAAATCAGTTCTTCAGAAAACACGATTAAAGTTTTCAACTTGTATTGAAATTCATAGCTGCTGCTGATCTTTCAATCGCACTCATTTCATTTCTAATGATCGTATCGAAAAAATAAAAGCAGATTTAGAAACATAAATTTACAATCTAAAGAAAAAAGGAATAAAATGAATTTCGGAATTTTCGTCAAAATCTATGTTTTAAACGTATTCGGATACCTTAATTAATGTTCATGACTTTAAAAATTTAAATTCAGTGATAACTTCTTTACACATTATAGGATAGATGTTATTAAAATAATTTCTGATCTTTGGAAAATAAACATTTTTGAAAAATAAACTTCTTTTTCAGATTTCTTTTATTTTCAAACTATTTGGTTGTTAAGATATACTCATCATTCATAATATTACGTGTGATCGCACTGAAAGTATTAAAGGCCTTGCTAAGATTTATCTTATTCATGCAAAATAACGTGACTATTTTTATCTGCTAATAAATTAGAACTTACAAAATATATTACTATTAGGGAATAATGTGTAAATTTTACACTCATTTGATCCGACTGCATTATATAGTCTTAAGTGTTTTCAAAAATTTTGATGAAAAAAAGGAACCTTTAAGTATTTTTAGAATGAAATACAAAGTATAAAAATATGCAATAAAAAATAAATATTAAATTACTTTTAAATTCTTAATTTCCATCCTCTATGTAGTAAACATTTGTTATGTCCGAATTACATGAAACAATAGAATTAAATAAGACGTAGAAGTCTTTCTTTATTTTGCCAGAAAAGTTTGAAAAAAAATCTAGTCATCTCCTCTGTTGCGATATAATCCTCGGGAGGATATATGAGATTTGAAAAGATCCCAATGGATCAGAAATATTTATTGCTAGAATCAGTATATGCGTTTCAGTAAGCTTTGCTTTCAATATAAAATTCATATTTTTAAAAAGAGTAATTAGGCTGCATGGATATAATTTTATCCTTTTCGAATTAATTTATTGGATTAAAAATTTTAAATAAAAATGCCAACTGGAAATTTGCCATGATAATTTTACTTTGTAAGATTCTTTTTAATGTTATCTATGTATGTCCTCCTTGATAGAATTAATTGCTACAAATATATTGTTGTTTTAGGCATAGAGAATATTCAAAATGATATAGCTTTGTAGCAGAATGTACTGTGAACTCTTGACTCAGTGTTTTGTTGGTTTCTGAAATATTTTTTATCTGAATAAATTGGCAACATTGTTTCCTAATGAAAACTATTTATATTCCATTTGTAAAATTAGACGGTGAGAGATGGAATGAAATACATTCTTGTGTAATAGTCATGTTTTCTGCAGTGATTTGAGTCTTTTTATTGTGTAAACTTCGACAAACTTTTATTTAATACCTTGATAGTATTGTTATAATCCGAATGAGTTACAGCTTTTAATATTCTTGAACTAACATACAAGAAGCTGCATTCCTGTCTATAATAAGAAATGTATACATTTAAAACATTTCAACTTGAGACGTGTAATATGATTTTGTCCCTGCATGGAAGGTATCCGCCTAGGTACACTTTGCGGTGATAGTTAATCATAGAAAATCATAAAATTTTTTAACTCCAGCGGTACGTCCCAATCACCAACTAATGGACCAGATACTTGGATTTCTTTCGCTGTGTTTGTCGGATCCGTTTTGCAAGCCATAATGCATAGAATTTATATACAATAATTTCAGCACCTGTGGAAAGTGTACTGACTAATGAAAAACGGTATGTTTAGAAACTACAGGATTGAAGTGTTGATAAATTAGCTGATATCATTAAGCCCATCTTTTATTATGTTATAGAAGTAAGTAAGAATATCAGGTACGTTAATGACAAATGATAGGGTTTACTACTTCATAAATAACTTTATGAAGTCCGTTATTAAATATTAGACACTGTATTAGAAGTATTAGAATACAAACGAATTATTAGAACTAAATTAGTGTTAGAACACAAAACTAAATACGCGTACAACTGCAGCTGACTTATCCACGGGAAGATTCCTTGACCTTCAGACGTCCTTCAATTTTATTTGCAGGTAATAATGCATTTTGCTCTTATACACCAAATGGAAATACAATTAAAAGTATTTGAAAATTTAAAATGTTCCTTAAAAATTAGTTTTTAAAGCATGAAATGGCATTTTGCATCAGACATAATGACAGGAAAATTATTTGCCATGTTTCCCATAATAATGTCTTCGAAATAAGTATTATTTTACGAGAAATAAGCCGCTGCAGTTTAAAAGAAATAAATTTCTTCTTTGGAAGTGTTTATTACAAAAATCACAAAGTTTATATTAATCACTTTTTTTACGACTTTTAAGAATAAAATTCAAGACATCAAAATTTATGACCGTAGAAACATTCTTCAGTTTGGAATTTAGGAGCTTTTTTTCAGAATAGTTTTTCAAATAATTATTCAAATAAGCTATCTCTTTCAAAAAAAGAATTCAGACTCCGAAAGTTAATGACAAAAAATGTGTTACTTACTTAATATGTACTATAGTTATTTTTTCATTAACCTTGTTAATATTCATAAAATATATCTACGGAATCCAGTAAATAACAAAATTGGCTTAGAGAAAGACACACAAACAAATGAAATACTCAGATAAAGAGGTAGCATTTTATACAAATCTGATATTGGGTAATAGATTATAATGTATGACCCTATTGTTTATAGTGTGCAAACAATGTGTGCACTTTTGTTCATGTGTGCAAACAATATCTATTCGTTTAAAAAATGGATTGCAGTTTATGATGTAAAATAAAATCCGTTATTTAAAATTTCCAGTAAGATAAACGCTTGCTAAAACTAGAAAAGATAGTATCAAACTAAAACTTCAAAATGAATCATTATAAATTATCTCTAGAAAGCCACATCGGCCTTTTAAGTCTGTCAATCGGCCATTTTGGCACCATTGTCAGTATTGTGTGTTATGTTACTCAATTCCGTATTGAGAAAGCCGCATCAGCTTTAATATTCGCTTTGTTTTTATTGCTATTTTTCAGTGATTCTTTTAATGTTCTTTCTTCTCCCTTAGGCAAGCTCTTTGCTTATTTGGCGTTATGACAGAAGCATTATTTTTTTAATTATCATGAACGTTTAGAAAGCTGCGTAGAGCTTTCTTCTAATTTTGAATTAGCAGTTAGTAATCACTGAATGTATTTTATAGTTTTACTCTCACATGTCAATACAGAAACCGAACTAACGTAAAAAATGTGTTTTCTTGTTTGAAAGTTGTATATGAAAATTATCTCTTAGGGAATGTTTTTCTTTATCACGAGGAAGAAAAATACCTCCATACGCGAAACTAGATTCTTTTTTTAAATGAAAAGTTTATTTAGCGATTGGAACACGGAAAATAGAAGGAATCCTAATTAACAAACCCCATGAAACTTTTTTTATACGCAATTTTAAAGTTAAAACCATAATAATTTAACATAAATGAATTTTTTTGTTAAATATTTTGTAGCATTTATTATTAGAAAAAACTTCGTATACGAAAGCTCTCTATCTTTACAATTATCTCAGTTGTTTCAAATATAATCTCTAATACACCAAGCCCTTATCAAATTAGGTCTGATTGCGGAATGATAAACATGAACGAATGTCAAGCAGCGCACGGTTAAATCATATAGTGTACAGCGTTAAATCATTTCCAAAATCTTCATTCCGCAGTCATCATTTATCACTCGGTGACTGTTTAAGTGTATTCTATCATAACATAACCATTAGTCATATTTATGCAGTTTCGTGAAATATATTTAAATTCAGCTTATAAGTAACAACAAACGTCTATTTTGGGCATTAAATTCCACGTTGCATGTAAGAAGTTGCATGCGCACAGGAAAAGTTTTCAAAAACTTTAAAAAGTAGCTCTATAATTTTCGAAAATTTATTGAAAAAATTTCTATAACACGTACTAAGGTTATATGATATTACTAGCTGAATACCCGAGCTTCGCTACGGAGTACACTTAAATTAAATACAACGGTCAATGTATACAGTTAATGCCTATATATCGATATAGGTATAGATATATATCTATATCTATACCTATATCTATATCTATATCTATCTCTCTCTCTCTCTCTCTCTCTCTCTCTCTATATATATATATATATATATATATATATATATATATATATATATATATATATATATATATATATATATATATATATATATACATATATATATATACATATATATATATATATATATATATATATATATATATATATATATATATATATATAATAAATACAACGGTCAATGTATGCAATTATTGCCAAAACAAATTTTTTTATAAAAAAATCGTAACGGATATTTTTATAGACAAAATAATGTAGAAGAAAATATTGAAATTAAATCTAATACAGCATACTAAAGAAAATAATACAGTTAATATAGTACAGTTTGAGGAACAATTCTTTTACTGTAATATTTTTTGGATAATGTCCAATCGTCTGCCGCATTAGAAAGAAAAAAAATATTTTTTTGTTAATTTATGTCGTTGTTATGCACGTGTCGCAAAAATGATTTAAAGTATCACAAAAAGAAAAGAAACCACAAGATCAGCATTTAATAAATTAAATTCTAAAGATTAATCTTTAAAAATTCATAAAAAATCAGACAATAGAGGTAAAGATTTGAAAAAGATTTCATTTTAAAGGAATTGTTATGATCTTTCTCGTGATATAAATTTTATAATTCGCAAATTATTATTTAAATGCAAACTTGAATGTTACAAAAACAGCTTAAAAATTTAATTTAAAAAAATCTAAGAAGAATTTTTCAAAACACTTTCTTAGTGCATCCCTACACTATAAGAAGAATCGCCATGCAATATCTCAACCCTTTAGGTCCAGCGGTTTGATCTGTGAGTTATCTGTCAGTCAGTCAGTTACGGAATTGTTATATATATATATATATATATATATATATATATATATATATATATATATATATATAGAGAGAGAGAGAGAGAGAGAGAGAGAGATAGATAGATAGATAGATAAGTAAATTAAAACGGATTTTATACAGCATTCAGAAATTTTCATACATTCATCACTCTGGTCAAACAATGAGGAAATGTATTACATCGTCTAGATTCCATGGGTAAAATTTGTCACGTATTGAGCAGGTCTCAATATCTGCTGCCATAGAAAAAAATCCTCTCTCAGGTTTTTTTTACTCCTACATAACGTGGCTTGTGTAAAAATATGTAAAAATGTGTTTCATGATTACAAAATATAATAGAATTCAAATTTGGTAATAGTCCACGATCTGTGAACTGTTCAAGAGAAAAAAGTTAATACACTTCAAGTAATGTATTTTACTGGTTGTATTTTCCTTGCAGTAACATTAATAAGTACTCTTAAGCCTAATGTATATTCATTTGATCCATGCCTTAGAATACACATCTGGGTAACTATGACCAGAGGTATGAGAAAAGTTGATATCCATGGAACTCAACCCTACGAGGCCTCTAAAGCAAGAATTTCTATTTGTGTAATTAATGAAAATTAATCAGTGTGTGACAATATGGAACAGTCAGAGCTTGTAAACATAGTAAACTTTCAAGAGGTATCTGTCATATAAAAATAAAGCACGCAAAACTCCTTGTTGAGCAACTATTTTTTTTGTCTCAAGGTCAACTGGGATGTTTTTGATTTGTTTTTATCATGTTTTGATCTTAACATTTTACTGACCCTGAGACTCAGTATGTTAAATAATAAATTTTGATTAATAAATAGTGATTAGAGCTTCCAAATTAGGAAGGATTTTATAAAAATTAGCGTAGAGTTTTATGAATTATATTTGATATTTTGGGACTTTGATATATTTTGCCGTTTTATAAAAAATTTAAGCGTCTGAAATTGATATTATTAGGTACTTTCATTATTTTGATTCATAAAAACTTATTTATTCTGTAAACTTTCTAATAACTTTCTATTGCCTTGTAGATGTAAATTTCATTGTTTCTTCACAAAAAATTTACATTTGATGTTAAAAGAAAAGTAAATTTTCCGAAACAAGACTTGGCAAATTACTCCATCTTATATCTCAAAGTCATACCTCCCTTAAAGGGTCCTAAATATTACCAAAATTTTTTAGTTAGTTTTATTTTCGAAAACTTGGTTTAATCTCTTTTCACAAGAGTGTTTAAAAGATGATAAAAATAGCGGAAGTTCATTTTTAACTGACGGCATGATCAGCTCTATTTCTAGCGCCATGATAAGTCTTGAAATACTTGACGCAAAACACACCATAAAACTTTTCTTATTTAATGACTCTAATTGTGTATGATTTAAATGCAGCAAGTGTCTTTGGTTCATTTTCAAACTTTCCAAAGCTCCACAAGGATATCCTGCTGCAATTTCACGTTTAAAAAGGCAAAGTTCGCAGAGGACGAAAGTCTTTTCAAGGAATTTCCCTGGAAAAGTCATAAATATAAGTCCGGTTTCACACTCTTTGTGTCAGTCTTCCGATCGAAGAGCAGTCGATGACTGCAATTTTATTCTCACTCCGTTATCACGTTTAGACAACATCAAGTGGTTATGAAGTCGAGTGAGTTTTCTCAATTTGTTTTATCAATAGTGATATTAGGTAAGTCTAATTTCGTTGACTAATACAAAGGTTTTCAACCTGTAGTGAAATAATAATTTCTTAAGAGTTCAAGTGTGCAAAATTTAAATTGTAGTGCTGTGTAAGTAAATATGTAGTGATGATTTTTGTGAGTAGCGTATATGATTGCCACTCTCTAATAATCTGAACATATTACTTAAAAATAATAAAATTTTTTAATGAAAAATTGTTCTTTAAATATTTGAGGAATATTAAATGTTCGATAGTTTAGTATTTTTAATAAAAGAAAATTCGAGAATTTATATTTACCTGAATTGTTCGCTGTAAAATTTTAATCTAAAGAGTTTTTCATTTATAAGCGTGACGAAATGTGTAACTAAAAAATAATTAACTTATATAATAAATAGTACTAAAATTATAAATATAATAAATAGTTGCCCGATTTTGGGTAGACAAGTGGTGGCTGATACAAGTTTTTAAGTTAAATTTTTTCAGCTGAGGTGCATATACCAGAGAGGCGTTTCTAGCGTGCCGGCGCATTTACAACGTGAGCTCTACTACAGCTTTATAACGTTAAAACGAACATCGCATTCGGAATAAGTAACAACCCTTCCCCATGTTTCTATTCTCAAATAAATTCCCTTTATTTAAAAGTAAAAAAATATTTAATCAAAGCTGAACTTACAGTTCAGAATGATTGATGGCAATGGGCTATTCGTTGTAAATGTCAATGGAATGAAGAAATAATTTGTTAAGTTTACCATGCATTTTTATTTTTGGAATATTATGAAACATTTAAAAGGTTTTTTTCAGCATTTTGAATCAAGATTTCCTAGGAGCATTGAATATTCTCTGTTAGTAAATATTCTATGTTAGTTATAATGAAAAATGGCGACAAAGGAACACTACAAATTCCTCTGGTGAGGAGTTTCTGTAAATATTCTTTTATTTTATTTATTTTTTTAATTAATTAATTAATTTATTTTTTATTTATTTATTTTTTTAATTAATTAATTAATTAATTTTATTTATTTATTTATTTTTGTAATAACAGCTCCTAGTGCAGTACATCCCCCCTCCACAATTACAGTAATGCTTTTCTAGGATTTATTTTTGTATAGTGATTATTCCAACACCAATTGGTATAAAAATTAAAAATGCATCCATATTAGTAACTATTTTTAAAAATGCGATATCTTTGGTATCTTTTGTGATAGTTAAAATCTTAACGATATCTTACAGTGATCTCATAAAAACAGTTAGCAACCCCTTTAATCATCCCTGGAATCATTACAATTTTTTCGTGCGCTAAGAGGAAAAATTACATACGCTGCGGTGGTTTAGGAAAAAATTAATAAAGATTCATTTTTACCCACAATTAAATACCATGCCTAATCATTACGTATGAGTAGTTAAATGCAAAAGTGGTGTAAGTTTGTTTGTTTTTTTCCCATTTCTAGATTACACCACTAATCAAAAAACTCTACGTTCTTTCTGTCTTGTATTAAAGATCTATTATGGCTAGATTCTAACCAACATATAGTGAAGTTAGACTTACACCTCTTTGACACAAGACAGAATGAACAGAGAACTTTCGATTAGTGTGTAATCTCGAAATGTGAAAAAAAAAGAGACTTAGACCACTTTTGCGATCAACGGCTCATATATCTTTTCATGATTAAACATAAATGAAATTCTTTCACGGGACTAATAAAATCCTAAAGAAAGTGATAGATTGTGTGCACTAATTATTCGATGTCCTTTAAAAAGTTCCTTCGCGAAAGTAGTTTTCTCTGAGATGAAAAAATTGCCCTGAAATAATCTCTCTATATGTCTCTGAACTACATTACAGATACAGCCAATTATCTACTTTAGCTCTCTTACAAGTGAATGGATCTATGTTGATGGTAAGTTAAAGAACTGTGTCAATAAATATATGTAAATGCGCGCAAAACTCCAGTAATTAAAATAATTTTTATTAGAACTTGTACTCCGAAAACCAGAGAAATATTGAATAAATTCGTTTAAAAATGGTTTAAAAAATTAAAGGCTATAAGCAACAATATCCATATGCTGACTTTCCTTACGATGGCCGAATAGCTAAGGCACTGGCATTCGGTATCTGAGTCCGTGGGTTCGAGTCCCACTTTTGGCTAGGAAGTTTGTAGCCGTTCGGAATCGGCTTAAGCAATAGGTCCCGGACTAATTAGCCCTCGTGTAGCAAAAAATAACTGTAACGTTCCAAACCAAACCAACCATATGCTAAAATAATACCTGCTTTTACCACCAAGTGTAACAAGTAAATTGATTTCGTTCACAGTAAACAGCCATAAAATTTACCGTATGACATTAACTTTTCTTTCAGGTCATAAACTAAAATATGTTAAATATAGGTAATTATGAAGAAGGCTAATGAAATTTAAAAAGCTTAAAATATAATGCATACCTAATGAGGAAGATTTTAATTCGGTGTTTTTAATAAAAAATTAAAATATGGAACAAACTAAGCATTTTTTCTAGCCATTTTTTATAGAAATAACCAAGAATTACTCATTTTCTTAATAATTTATAATAAAACAATGAATTTTCAAATTAATACTGCTGTAAATGTTTTGCATACTACATTTAAAGATATTTTATATGTTACAGGTATATGGTATGGTTTAGTACAAATTACTTTTCATTTTCATACGATGATTATAAAACTTTATATTTCATATGATATTTAAAAAAGACTGTAATGATGCTTTTACTTTTAGCACAGACATGTTTAAGTCACATTTTTTTTAATACCCAAATTGCTGACTAATAAAGACTGATGCAAGGAACACTAATAAATATTTCATGCGTAAAATCTGTACAAAATGGATAACAGTTTTCATACCTTAATTTTTTGAAAGAGAATATATAAGAATTAAATTACAAAAGTCTTCTATTAAAAAAAAAGTTAGAGGAAGAAGGGATTATTGTTTCTTTTTGAGATTTTTACTTCTAGTTTAAATGAATTATTCTTATTTCAGATAGGACAAAAATTTTCAAATGAAAAAAATCACATGAAACTTTTCCACAATGTTTGAAAATTCCTGAATTTCAACAAATTTTCTTGTGTAATTTTCAAGAAAATTTTCTTGTAAATAATAATAATTTTCTATGTAAATATTACAATTTTGCATAGAAAAATTAAACTTCAAATATTAAAATTAAAATTATTTTAAATATTAAAATTTAAAATTTCCCACAATGTTTGAAAATTCCTGAATTTCACTAAATTTTCTTATGTAATTTTCAAGAAAATTTTCTTGTAAATAATAATAATTTTCTATGCAAATATTAATAATTTTACATAAAAAAATTAAACTTTAAATATTAAAGTTAAAATTATTTAAATATTAAAATTTAAAATTTAAAATTTTCCACAATATTTAAAAATTCCTGAATTTCAAAAAATTTTCTTATTTAATTTTCAAGAAAATTTTCTGTGTAATTTTCAAGAAAATTTTCTTGTAAATAATAATAATTTTACATAGCAAAATTAAACTTTAAATATTAAAATTTAAAATTTAAAATGTTCCACAATGTTTGAAAAATCCTGAATTTCAACAAATTTTCTTATGTAATTTTCAAATAAATTTTGTTGTAAATAATAAAAATTTTCTATGTAAATATTTATAATTTTATATAGAAAAATTAAACTTTAAATATTAAAATTAAAATTATTTTAAATATTGAAATTTAAAATTTAAAATTTGAATATTATAATTTTATTGTTTAATTTTCATTGCAAAGTTTTAATTAGTAGGAGATTTAATGTTTGAACTAGTTTTTTTAGAAAACTCCTGCGTAGCCGAAATGAAAAGCAAACTCTCCAAATCACCAGGAGAGTTCCTTTAGTGAAACACCGGCATTGGAGTTTCAAGGTCCGTACCCGAATCTGGGTCTTGTCAGACAGTCGTTACAGTAACGATCGACACACTGAAAGGACTATCATATAACAAAATATCATAGTAGCAGGAAAGTCAGCAAAATTAATGATTATAATTATAACAATAAATTCAAACTAATATTGATGGTTATAGCAACAATATAAAAAATGGTATAGAGAAGGCAAAATTTTGTGATATGGACTTCAAAGAGAAGAGAGAATATGTGAGAAATGGAAGAAAATATGAAGCTTCCTTCCACTGTCGGCATAGTTCATTTGGAAAAATACCGGTCTCCAGTTTAGGAGACCCGAAATCAGTTCCTGGCATGGACAATTTCAATTAAAAATGCAATTACAAACATAGAAGGAGAATATATTACTACAGCCATTTTATTTAGTAAACTTTAGAGTAATATTCTGTGGAATTAATCTGTAACGTTTTAAAATGAACCTAAATTCATTGTTAGGTCAGTAAAAAACCTGAAATTCCTTGATATCATTTGCAATAAACTGATTGTTTTGTAAATAAATGTGTACTTTATTGTCGTCATTTCACACAAACATAAACACTAAGGTACTGAAATTTTACAACTATTCGGAATAAAAAAATCATGCATGTAAGTATATATATATATATATATATATATATATATATATATATATATATATATATATATATATATATATATATATATATATATATATATATATATATATTTACAAGTGCGTGCAAGTGTATGCGTGTGATGATTGCATATAGGGATAAGAATAAAAATAAATTGCGAAGTTCTACCTAAATCTTTGATTATACAAAACTTTCCAACTAGGTGACAAAGTCCAATAAGTTGTCATATTCATATAATGAAAGACCGACTAAATATGGAGACTTGTTTATTCTTTTATTTTTTTTCTCTTTGCATATGAATTTTTTACAAGTATGCTCTGGAGCGTATATTTAAGCAAATGAATCATATATTTTAGGAAACTCGTGTAAACTATATTATCATGAAATAAAGTGCTTTTTGACAAATAATTTAAATACAGAAGATCATTGATTCGAGTTTCGAAGTCAAAATCTTATTAGCTCTCCTCTGAAGGGAACAACACAAGATCTGTTTTCAACTACACTAGAGTGATATGGCTAGAAATGTTCTCCCAGATAATGATGAAAGGATTTCATAATGTGTATTTATTATAGTGATATATATTGTATAATTATTAAGAAGGCCTTACATAACTGAAAATATATTGCTATTCAGAAATCAAATAAAATAAAATACACATCTTATATATTGTACTTAAAAGAAAGAAGCCAAACTCTTTAATAAAACCAAATACCCAATAAACCAAGCCAATTTTTTT
This sequence comes from Dolomedes plantarius, assembly GCA_907164885.2. Taxonomy (NCBI): domain Eukaryota; kingdom Metazoa; phylum Arthropoda; class Arachnida; order Araneae; family Dolomedidae; genus Dolomedes; species Dolomedes plantarius. Next base: position 164,536,992 of record OU015492.1, read on the forward strand.
AACTATTTTTTTTATTTTGTTACCATGACAATAGTTGTACTCCCTACAGGACATTGAGTAGATATTCTTAACAAATGAACTGAAGATAATCTGAGCTTATTTGGCACATTTTAGTTAAAAAATTGAAGCTATGGTGTCTTGAAATTTATGGATAAGCTTTCGGAATTTGCGTTATCAGACAACAGAAGTCGTTATTAATGATGTCTCATATGTATGATATAATCATATGATATATCGCGTCATTTGAGACATTGTTACATAGCGTAAAGTAGTATTGATCTTGCTTCTGACAAAAAAAATCGCCCCTTTTAATCTTCAATTTTACCCTTTTGGAATAAGAATTTCCTACAACGGAAAGGCAATTTTGTGTTTGATGTTTTACTTATTCGAATGGCAGCACCCTCTTTATAAAGTATTTGACCTGAGGTACTGTATTCATTTTGAATTTTTAAATTATAATTTTTTTTAATACGACTGTTAAGCAAATCAAGTCAGAAGCCTAATATGTATTAAAATTGGATTTAAATAAAATAGTATGCTAAATTTCTTTGGGATGGAAATTTGAAAATTATTTGCTTTAAACAAGTTCTTATTGTTTTTATACAATTTTTTCAATTTAAAATTTGATTTAAAACAATAATAACAAAAGTAGTGACTTAGAAGTAGTAAACTTCCACTATGCATTTTTCATTTTTGGAAACCTTTATTCTGAGGATGTTGGCATTTGTACTATGATTAAAAAAAGCATTTAATTAAATGCCTAAATTTATCGACTTTTACTTATTTTCAAATAGCGGCATATTTTGATAAAATTATGAAGAAAACATAACCTTTTTAAATAATCCTACACCAATATAATTTTTAAAGTAACTTGCTTCAATAACTCTTTAGTTATTTCCTCAGAATAATGCAAGGTATTTAATATGCAAAATGAAAGTAGGTACAATACTAATTTAGAACACGTTTTCTTGTAGTAACAGTAATTTAAGGTTTTTACTCTATGACATATAGCGAGAGGAATGAATTTAAAACTGTTTTCAAGTAACAATAGCTTTAATTTTACATTTATTTCCTGTGAAATTACAATGCTAGCCATAAATATTTAGTTATCATTTGATCATTTATTCTAGTTAAATATTTTCTCAGTAGTTTAGAATCTTAAAAAAGCAAAATAAATTTCCAACAAGATTTTTTAGGGTTTTGCTGTGCTTTTATCAAAGATATCAACTTTGTATGGTTGTTGGCACTGAAGAATTTGAATAACTTTTCTTGAAAAAAATTCATGTTTTCTGACCTAAAAATTTTGTGGTAAAGAAAAATTACATAAAAAGTTTTGCCGTATGTAAATTGACAGTATATATTCAATAGACAGTACAGGAGCCAAGAATATGAAGCCTATGTTTGTTAAGGATTTTATAGGATTCGGGCCGTTACAAATATATCTCCAACGTTCGATGGCATTCTGATTTTTTATGTAAGATGCAATCCTTATTTTATTTATAAGATAAATCTGAAAAAACATCATTTATCACAAATCTCTAGGAAATGTTATTTTTTTCAGTTCTTGTTTCTCCAAATTTGAAAAAGCTTTCGAAATCATTAAGATAGTTTCGATAGTTATATCTGTACCTTGGAACAAAAAGGGCCAATGTCCAAAACTTTGAAATTTAAGTGAATCGCACGAGTGAAATCAGGGTAGGATATACATTAATTGTTAAAAGAGCCAATGTCCTCTCAAAGGGCCAATGTCCTAAGATTTGTAAATATCCTTAAACTGACATTGATGAGCTAACATTCGATTAAAATGGACTTTGGCCTTTTTGTTCCAAGGTACAGATATAGCTTTGTAATATAAAATTAAGTCAGTGTTCATCCACACTAAATTGACATATTCATCTCTCTTGGGAAATGATCACCCAAGAAATGTACCGTTGTTCCTGTTGGTGTATGCTTATGGATTCCTGGAGTGGATAAAGCGTAAACATGGCCTTCTTAAATCGAGAGTACAAAGGACTTCATAATATGTTTTATTTACTGTCAATTAGAAAACATTATTGCTGCAAACAACGGTAAAATTGTTCCTTTCTAGGATATAATGTAAAATTATCTTCTTTCATTTAAACTTGAATTAATTTATAGTACATTTAAAATACCATTTGGCTTTTTACGTGGGTTCTATTTACAGCTGTTTCTCTCTAAAAGGTTGAAACTTTTCAATAAGTTATACTTACGCAAAGTGGGTTTTTTTAATTATATTTTACACGAAAATAGTCTAAAATCTGTTGCTCAATTGTACAAGCACAAAGTTCATTTCTTATTATAGCACCTACTTATTTCGAATGTTCTATATGCGAGATAGTTCTTTCCTTTTTAGTATATCAGATACCGAATCAATTAGAATCTAAAGAATCATGTTTTCTTCCCAAGTCAGTATACTATACAATTAGGGAGTAGGTTCTTTTTATAAGTAAATGAATTTTAAGATTTTTCATCCATACATTAGTTTTAAAATTAAAATTTTTTCTTAGGCCATATTGTCCACTACTATCAGCAAACAGATAACATGGAAAACAGTTTTATGACCCCTTGCATGTTACAATAGCATTTGTATACTGCTCTAACTGCAGCCCCGGTGGTAAAAAAAAATCTGGCCTGTGCAGTATTCACACCAAATAAGGGAAAAAACTTTCTATTCCCTTGTACCATTGAATTTTTTCTTGTATAGACTTTTAAACAAATCTCTTTTAAAAAAGTTATTGAAAAGTTAGACAAATTTATCATAAGACTTATTTATATTTGTCTAAAATGACTGCAGTAGCCAAATTTATCTCAAATTCAAAATACTGTTTGCCTATTCAATGCTTCATCGCTAATACTTTATGATAATAAATATTTACTTACACGCAATTCCATGTCTAATAAGAGATTCGTTTGACACTACAATAGTATACAAAGCTATAGAGATTAAACCTCATCATTTAAATTTAATTTTCCTAGGAATAATATTGAATTCTAATCATAATCTTACCCACGCAACATCTATTCATATTAATCAGAGCAAAATTTACTCTATAACAGGCAAGTTAATATATTTAAACGCCTTCCCTAAAGTTTTGCAATAAGGTATATATTCCTAATAATATAACTATTATTATTCCATATCCCTTCGTTTCAGATCTTGTTCTTAAACTGTGATGAAAGAAGTAAGTATGAATCATCGTAAAAGCTTCAATGTTTGATGATGTATATCTAAACTATATCATTTTTTCCAAATTGAAACTCAAAAATTCAAGTGCCAAGTCAGTTTAAAAAATTTTCAAAAAATTTTCACTTGTGAAGCATTAGAATTTAATGACTTAAAAGACAGTCACAAAATGTTTAGATATCTGACAATGCTTTGGAAGGTGCGATATACAAATTTTAGAAAAAAATTATTTTTTCTTTTACCACAGATTTCTCGTTCTAGCATTACTTTGAAATGGTAAACTGAACACTGGAGGCGGCTGCTTTTATTAAAAGTCTAGCAAATAATGAATCAACTTTCCATGATTCCATTAAGTATGTCTTAGTGCCAGCCAATAACGATGTTCTTTTTTTATGTGAGTAACGGGAATGACCATTTTCTTTTCGTTTAGCCCCAATTGAATTATATGACGGAGACGCTTAGATGTAAACAAGGCTTAATGCGGTTTTGTTCATTGTGCTGGCAAGATTGGTATTGTAGATTATCGATAGAATTCTGGTTATTCACTTGTATGTAACACACAAAAAATTACCTGGTAGCTGTGCAAGTTAGAGCAAAGAGATAAAAAACAGATGAAAAATGGTATCCAAATAAAATTTATTTATTTAGATTTGACGATCCATTGCCAAATTCTTTCACATTTTCTCGTTCATTTGATATTCAGAAGTGCCAGTTCAGGGAGAGAATTCTAGACCTTATTTTTTTCGGATAAACGTGCTTTACCATTACTCCTCAGATCTTGTTCTCTCAACCAGAAAACCACATTAAGTCTTCGCATGAATTGAAACGTTTTTCCTTCAGAAAATTAATTCATCTACGCAATTTGTTTTCATTTTAAAATCTTCGTATTATTGCGTAGTACGTCAGAGAATATATCACAAGGAAATCCAAAAGTAACTCCCCAGAAGGAGCACTGATGAAAAATAAATGTTATTCATGTATCCACAAAATTCTAGTCTGATTTGAAATAATGTTGTTTTTTCAGTAACGTTTTTCGAAAGTGATTCACGTAAGGAATAAGCCAAGAAAGTGATCCCCTTCCGTATGGATGAAATTTCCTTCTCACGTATGCTTATAGAGTAGAAATTGACCTTACATTCGAAAATAGAGGCTATATTTCTGAACATTTCCCGAAACAAAAGGCTTTAAAAACATGCCTCAAATTACTTTAAGCATGTTGATAATAAAATAAAATCATCTTGTATTACATTATTTATGAAACGTACTATGGTAAACTTCCCGAAATAATTTTTCACCATCTGTATGAGTGTTTCTGAATATAATACCACGGAAAAGTAACAACAGAAAGAACATACTGTTTTCATGTACTTGCTGTATTTGGTGCTGAAAAATACATTTCATGTTACTTGTAAAATATATTACATTTAGAACCGGGCCTAATTTTACAAAATACTTCTTACAAAATATTATTACAAAAAACTTAAAAAGTAATGTCTAGTTATCAAAATCAAGCATGTAAGTGTAAAATTTATTTTAAAACATTTTATTCTATTTGATGGAAATGAGAACCTCTTGTATACTGAGCAACCATGTACCTACTTTTCAACCTCACTATTATCTAGTCAGCAAGATATAGCCGACAAGAGCACTGCTGGTAAAACAATTTCAAAAGACGAATTTCGTAAGTTTTCCTGCTGACTGACCCATTTTCAATAACAGCGCTAGTAATGACTTCTTTTTTCAAAAGGATCCCTTCCAACGGGGGTGCAATAGAAGCTCACAAAATGTTACACTATAAATAAAAGCAGGTACTGGTTTTTGCTGTGTTGATGAGAAATAATCAGTCATCAGTTAAAATTTTAAGTACCAGTTCTGGAATGTTTTACGCCGCTTGAATTATTCGTTTTCTACAGCGAGATGAAGAGCACATAAGGAAAATTTAACTTTCACGGCGGCAGGGTACACAAGAAATGCTTATTTATGCAACACTAATTCTTTAAGGAATCTATTTTATGCATTTTATTTCCTCATAAAAATTTCAGTATCAACTCACGCTCTTTTAAAGGCACTCTTTTTTGATTAAGTGTTGTCGTAAAATTTAGAATATTTTAATTGAAAAATATCTTATACGTTCAGGAAACTTCCTAATTGTTGAACTGATATTTTCGGATATTTTCGGAAACTTCCTAAATGGTGAAATTTCTGATATTTCGGAAGTATTCTTATATTTTCGGAAAAGATATTTTAGTGAATGTAAACAGGTTTATTAAATTTAACGAAAACTTCTTTGAAAATGCTTTCTATTCCATCATTTTCTGCCTCTTAGGTATACCATATGGATATTTTTCAAAGAATACTAAAATCCAAACGTATTATCAGAACATAAATCATAAGTTTTTTCAGTCAATAGTATATATAATTTTAAGGAATTTTGAGAACATCGAAATAAAACTGATATCTATTATGAAAAAAAATATTTTCAACACTTTTTTCTAATTTAATTCTTTCATTTCTAGAATTTTTTTTCTTAGCGAGTTGACTAGTCAAATGATTAAAATTTATTTCAATGTTACTTTATACAAAATATAATAATATACTTTCATGTTTAGGCAGATTTTTGGTAAATTAGACACTTAACATTATTCCGGGGAAAATGTTTACTCGAAGGTTCTTATTAATACTATTAATTGAATAAAATTTACAATGAATCTAATAAACTAAAATATTCCACAAATTACTATCTTTATATAAAAAATTAAAAGTTTTATACGACGTAAAAAGGAATATTTTTATTATTATATATCAACTGGCTATTGGAAGGCTTTTGATCGTATCAGACAGTCCTAAAATAACTTTTGTGTCTTATTAAACACAAGTAATACTTGTATTACTTAAAAATATTTTACCTGTAAGGATAAAAATTATTTGCATACGTTTATAGAATACAAGCCGCCTTGAATCAAAGGGAGGAATACATAATTTGGGGTATGATATTTGTTACAAAATGAACTGAAGTAACGCAAGCTGCCATAAGGCTTTAAAAATAAGTTTTAAAAAAGTAACACCTGAAAAAATGTAAAAGGGAAATCTAATCTACAGAATATATTTTTCTTGTCATATTTGTAAGCTAATGTGCAAAATACACTTTTATGATAAAAATATGCTTTTCGAATTGAAACTAAATGATTAGCATTTAGTTAGCTCTAGATCCAAGAAACAGAAAAATTCATAATGATCTGCTCCATATAGGAGACCATCGTCCTTCAGAATCCTTTTTGGTAGCTTCACTCTCAAAAACATGCGAAAACAACAATAGAATATTCACTGTTAGCATATTGGAGTAACCAGATACTTTTGGTAACTTCAGGCATCTGGTAATTCTTATATCCAATTAGTTGAAAGCTTCTCAACTGATTAGAGCTCTGAGTAAAAGTTTTTTCATGAGTTATCAGCATAACAAACAATCCCATCGAAGCGAAATCAAAAATTCACCAGACATTTTGTTATTGAATCAATGTTTGAAGTCTATAGAAGCGTTTTTTTAATTATACTAATATAGAATCGCTCATTAGTAGCGATTCCAACATCCGCACTTGTAATGCCAAAATGTTGCTTTTGGAACAATTAACTGATTATAATCAGTTAATTTTTTATGAATCATTATTAATAAATAATTATTTATGAAATATAATTTTTGTACGTTTTAATGGAATATTCTTAAATAAATGAATATTTTTATGATTTTTTATTAATAGTCATCATTTTATTTAACTTTGAATCGGGGGGGGGGGGTCCCGGGTTGCCCAAATTGGACGGCAGATCTGTACTGTCTGTCCGGTGTCCAGGCCTATACTACACATAAACCGAACAGAGGAAATCAACCTTCGGCTGAGTTTGCAGGACTTGCTACTCATCGTCGGTCTCTAGTTTGGCATTGTCGTATGGACTGAACATCCCCGTCGACATAGCCTTTGAGATTAACTTTGAATTTCAAGTTAAAAAATAATTTTGGTATAAAATAATAACAAATTAAAATAATTAAAATAATTACAGTCTTTGTTAAGAAAGGTCAAATGAAATGAGCTCCTGATGTCCTGACATTTCTATTAGAATCTGCCGGTAAAATGTTATACTTTTTCGGCATTGGTTATTCAACTTTTACGGCAAAAGTTTCTATATATATATATAGATGTTTCACTGTCTTTCTCTCTTTATCTATCTATCTATCTATCTATCTATCTATATATATATATATATATATATATATATATAAATTCAAGATGAGTACTTGGCATTATACAACCCTTCGGTAGAACTTTTACATAATGAGAAAAATTAGAAATTTAAATATTTCATATGAAAACCATTTTCCACAGTTTGAGAAAAAAAAAAGTTCTCAAGTAAAATGTTCTAAAATTCCTAAAGCTATCTATACTTATAGGTAGCTTTGTTCTAAAGAGATATGAAATTTAGGCTATTATTTACATTTTAAAAAATATCATGAATGTAATTAAATAATATTATTTGAAATTCAAATATCAGTCATTTTACAATTATAACTCAAGAATTTTATCACTTATTTTGTCTATTTAACTTTTATTAGTTTCCTCTTTATACAGTCAGATAGTGGGAAACTTGAATATTTTTACTGACATAACTATTTCGAGAATCAGATCTACAAACGTTTAAAAATTCTGAGTTTCATTCTGTCAAATAATAAAAGTGGTGGTGTTGTATTAGATAAGCGATCTGTAAAGCTGACATTTTGTCGAGAGTTTGAATCAGACTGTATATTGTTTTGGCAGTGGAGTTACTTGGTCGTGTCGACTTTATCTACTTTAAGCAAGTTAAATGTAATCAAGATGGGAGTAATCAGTAGTTAAAATTTAAGTGAAGAATTAAAAATATTAAGGTAAAAGAGTTTGAGTTCCAAGTGTAACACCTTTTTTATAAGTATGTGATAAGATTCCAATTGACATGGCAGAGTTCTTTGTATAGCAACCAATGAAAATGAGTGATTTCCACAACCCCACCCCAGTCTCTCTGATGGAAGGAGAACATGGCGCCTTTGTCTGAAACAACCTCAATGGCCTTGTCAAGTGATAGATGATCGTTGTTTTTCTTTGGGATGCATGTAAAAAGTGTAATATTTTTAATTAATAAAAGCAGAGTTTATTACGGTGTTTTAAATATTCATTATGATCATCTTCTACTCAAGTGATAACAAAATCATTCTACTTTATCTTTTTTAATATAATGTTTTACACACATTTCACACACGCCATATAATTTAACCTTTTCCTTACGGGGTGGGATAGCATGTATCCAAAGATTACGGGCCCAAGAATTAATATGTATATATATATATATATATATATATATATATGTGTGTGTGTGTGTGTGTGTGTGTATACACACACACACACATATATATATATCCCCCTTAATGACCTTACTTACAAAGGGGGTATGAAATTTCCCGTTCTAAACAGGGAATCGAAAAAATGAGCCCCGTAAGCTAAAGGTAAACAATTTAATATAGTTCTATCTTTTATATACACGCTGTTTTATTTAATTATAAAGACATTAATACTTCTCTTCATCCCACACGATATTCGAAAATCACATTCATACAGAGTCAACATACCGATAAGAAATAAGGTTAGCGAAGCGTGGCCAAATTAATTCTTAGAAGAATTTGATTGATTTCTGATTACTTTCTTTGATGGATTCGACTTAGGTTCACGTATCCAATAAGAGAAGAACAACTACAAAAAACAACCCTCTACGTGAGGAGATGAACGAAATCTGGCGGTCATTTACTGAATAAAAAATAGGTTTCAAAGTTTCTTACAAGAACACTTCGAATTAAACACGTGTCGTGAAATTGGGGAGCAAAAATATCGATGTTTTATTGTTCACGGAGCGTTTGTAATGAAAAGCGGGGTCTCTGTACTGCCTTATTTTTATGGGCAATAGCTTTTGGTTTACTTTTAAAATCGTATGGACGCAATTTCCTGCAGTTAAAATATCTCCAGGGAATAAAAGTGACATTTCCCCATTCCCAGGATTAATTATGAATAATAATAGCGGTAGCAAGTTTAACGTGGGTTAATAAATATAAAATTATTTTTGTATGGTTTTCGATCCTAAACTTGAAATTGTTGTTTCGTTGTTAAACTTTTAAAGACAATAAAAGACTGTTTTACGAATAATGGAAAATCTCTAAGACTGATATGCTCATTACGTATAAAAAAATTATCACATCTTAAATTTCACCGCATACTATTACTACAGTTTTATTATAGAAATTCGAACATTCCAAGAAAACAAAATATAACCTTTTAGATAATACAGAATGTTTCTATAGATAATCTATTTCACTTTAATTTCATCTTGATTTTTTAATAAATTCGTCGTTTTAATAAATAACCCCTTTTAAATAAATAATGTGTAGTATAATGTATCGTTAAGTATAGTATAATGTATCGTTTTAATAAATAATGTATAGTAGGTATTTCGTACAGGCAGTTATCAAAAGTAGGCAAAAATGTGAAGTTACATTTTTAATCTAAATGCAAGGCTAATATAAAAGAATTGTTAACAAAATAGACTTACAGATAAACAGAGCATTAAGAATTGTGACGGAACCAAACAAACTAATAACATAAAAATTTGAAAAGTATATAAGAATTTTTGAACGCGGAAAAATTCTAAAACTGGAGTATGTTTTTCAGATGAACATCAGAGTTTTCATGTTACAAAATTATAAAAGGATTTAAAACATCAGTTATAGAATGACACTTCGATGTCAACCCATTTTTATAAATACAAACGGATGCATGATTAATTCTTACATTTTAGAGAGATTAATATATAACTTGAAATTTTCAAGTCAGTATAATAATAGGAATAATTAGGAAGAAAATAAAACTATTGGCTTGACTTTCACGAATTTGAATTATGTAATAAAAATGAAAATCAATTAGAATGGCTAATGCATTGCAAGAGATATTAAGAATTTTTAAACGCCGAAAAATTCTAAAACTGTAGTATTTTTCTCAGATGAACATCAGAGTTTTGATGTTACAAAATAAAAAAGTGATTTGAAACATCAGTTATAGAATGACAATTCGATGTCAACCCGTCTTTATAAATACAAACGGATGCATGATTAATTCTCACATTTTAGAGAGATTAATATATAACTTGAAATTTTCAAGTCAGTATAAAAATAGGAATAATTAGAAAAAATAAAACTATTGGCTTGTCTTTAACGAATTTGAATTTATAATAAAAAGTGAAAATTTAGAATAATATGAAAATCAATTAGAATGGGTAATTCATTGCAAGAGAAATTAGCTATGGACTAAGAAAGATATCAGATGAACTAGCGAGACTGATCTAAGTTTAATAAACTTATATCCTTCTTGAAAAGTTGTATTGTGCTTCTGAAAACTTTAAGAAGATCATAAGTGAAAAATAAAGGATAGAGGAAGAATAATCTTACATCTGGATGTAGTTTAGAAGTACGTTTACATAGAAAGACTTAAATTTTCTGATTTGTAAAAATTATCTTGTGGGGAGCAGTACAGATCAGGTATATTTTACAATTAAAATATTTTCCCAATGTCAGTGAGTTAACCAGTTCAACACTCTGTGTACTACACAAAAGAGAATATTTCAAATCTGCATCTTAGAAGTCAAAATTGTTTACCATTACTTTAATAAAGTAAAAAAAGTTGTCATAATTGACTTTCTAGGGTCTATTTCTTTTTCCCTTTGATTTTCTTCCTACAAGTAGAAGCATAGGCGTTGGGGGATGGGGGGAACGGGGGGGGGCGTCCCCCCAATTTAACTTGAGTTAAATTAAAACGTTAATAGAAGTTCCGTTTAAATCGAAAAATTGTAGCAAACTTTTAAGAAATTTGGTTTTTTCCCGCTTTTCCAAACTGTGAAACTGAAGATTCTGATTTTGTCTTTAGCCTTAACATAGTTTTTAACAATGATATGATCCATAACAAAAATTCGATACTATATTTTTTACCATGTTTTTATTAACTCGCTTTCTTGTTTGTTTGTGTGTTTGTGTGTTTGTCCCGTACAAATCTTGCAATCGATTTTTAACTAACTTCCCGACTAGCTAGACATTTGAAACTTTTAGAATAGCCCAGAACACGATAACAAAGCATTATTTTAATACTTTTAGCCATCTTTAAGCAGAATTAAATTCACTTTCAGTTATTTTCAGTTAATTTTGTTTTGTAGACTGGTGCAGCCATCTATTGGCCGGGAAGGGAACGAAAAGTTAAACGAAAGTTAACTTCTAATTAACTTCATTTTCTTTCAAGTTGATGGGATAATTCATCAAAAAAAAATTTTTAAAGTATTTATTAATACATAGAATTGTCAAGTTCATATGATTCAACAGAAAATTTTAAAACATGGTATATGAAAAGTTCTTTTTATCTTGTTATCATATATTTCTAATTTTCGTTATAGTATATATTTTCTGATTGTATAACTTTTGAAAATTCCTCAAACATCAATCCTTTTGTTATTCAATTTTAAAAAATGATAATATTTCATATTTTACGGACCGTCCGGCAGTCAATGCACTGGAAAGGGCCCTAACTGAATTCAATTCGTGCCCCCCCCCAAAAAAAAAGCTAGAAGCACGCTACGCCTATGGATAGAGGTATCAAATATCAACAACTACGTATAAAGATATTATATATAAACAACTTTCCAGCTACCGTTCCCGTATTCGTAAGATACGTATTATCTCCAGACACTGCCATGTTCAAAAATATTTACCAGCGCGTGCAAGCACACTCAAAACAAAACAGAGCTGAGTGCGACTAAAGTACTTTACTTCCATCAACCAAATGACCTACTTAGGTGCACTAACGGCGGCCGAAAACACTAGTGACGCAGTTACATAAATACCGCGTTTAAAAGTGCTGTAAAAATAAGTAAAAACAAGAAGAGAGGAAAATGAAGCAGCTTCAATTAATGACGTCGTTCGTAAGCAGTGGTAAGTGAAAAATCTGTTTGGCATAGGGCGCCTGCCCTTAATCCTATTGTTCCTGTGATGGCGCGAGGCAAGGAGGAATTGCTCCCACAAGCTAAATTTTTCAGATGCAGGGGTGGCTGTTGCCAAGACATTCGGTTTGTCTTTTTTTAGTTGTCATAACCAGTAGAGTCGGGCATGGATTTTTTTTTTTATGCCCATCCCACAATAGAAGCAGCTCAGCTTTTAATGCAGTAGTAGGGTAGGGGGTGAAGATAACAGTTGTTCTGAATCACCGTTGCGGGTGAGGGAAGGCATAGTCAAGACTCGCATTGCTGCAGCGAAATTTCTCGAAGTTCTACCCTTGAATGCCAAAGTGCTTTTAACATGCATATATATTTATTCTCGTGTTTTTTATGAGATATTTAAGCAAAGTTTGCTTTCTCCGATGCACTTTACTACTATCTTTTGTAAGAATACTAGCTGAAAACCCGCACTTCGCTACGGAGTACATTCAAATTAAATAAAGCGGTCAACGTATACAATTAATGACAAAAAAAACCCAACAAACTATATTTATAAAAATTATCGAAACAGATATTTTTATATACAAAATAATGTAGAAGAAAATATTCAAATTAAATTAATAGAATATGCTAAACCATATACTACAGTTTAAGGAACATATCTTTTACTGTATTTAATATTTTTTGGATAATATCCAATCGTCTGCTGCATTAGAAAGAGAAAAAAATATTTTTTTGTCTATTTAGTTGTTACGCACGAGACGATAAATTTATTGAAAGTACCAGAAAAAGAAATCACGTGATCAGCATTTAATAAATTAAATTCTAAAAATTAATCTTTAAAAATTCACCAAAAATCAGGAAATGGAGGTAAAAATTCGAAAAAAATTTCATTTTGAAGGACATTTTATGATCTTTCTCGTGATATAAATTTTATAACCCTCAATGTATTATTTTAAATGCAAACATAAAAAAAGTTTAAAAAACAGCTTAAAAATTTAATTTAAAAAAATCTAAGAAGAATTTTTGAAAAATCTTTCTTAGTGCACCCCTACACTATTAGAAGAATCGCCAAGCAAAATTTTAGCCCTTTAGGTCCAGCTGTTTGGTCTGTGCGTTGTATGTCAGTCAGTGAATGAATGAGTCAGTTACGGAACTGTTTTATATATATAGATAACGCATTCCCAAATGTACATTGATACTACAGTCGAACCCCGTTATAACGAACTTCAAGGGACCAAAAGTTTCGTTCGCTTTATCCGGAAATTCGCTATATCCGAACCGTTAAGAAAAAATGCTAGAGTTCACAAAATGTATAACTCATTAGTTGCAATGTGCATTCAATAATGATGTATTAAAAAAGTGATATAAAATCGATTAAAAATGATCATTAATGAATTAAATCGACTAAAATCAATTACATTAAACTGACACAATACTAATTAAATTACGTACATTAGGAAAACGGCGGGACCAAAATTTTCGTTCGTTATATCGGTGAGTTCGTTATATACCGGGTTCGCTATAACGAAGTTGGACTGTATTAAGTTTTGAATTAAATAAGTAGACTTGCAATTACTAATTTGTAGTACTCAAGACTTATTGATCTCAAAATTTAGATTAAAGGCCTTTCAATCAAAAAATGTAACACGGGGTTTAATATAATATTTGATTTATAAGTTTTTATAAGTTATTTTGAAGATGAAGGAAGATATATGAAATACACCAAAAAATTTCATCGAAGATGGGGTTCGTAATATCGGCCTTAAGCAGTAGGTTCCGGTCTAATCGAAGACCGGTAAAATCCGGTCTTCGATTAGGTTTGGTTTGGTACATGAGGCCTCATGTACCAAAAATTGACCTTAGTGCTTAAAACCAAACCAAACCTTATCGAAGATGAGAAATTATTCGAAATTCTTGTGCAATTTTTATGTCCACTTCAGCTAGGAAGTAGTTTATGAGCTATTTTTACAGTATTATCTCATCTCCAAAAAGTTTTTTATAACATACACATGCTTTCGTAATAAGTTTTCTGTCTTTGTACGTAGTTTTTTAACAGTAATATGCCGTTAGATACCTGTGAACAAATATCTTTTGAAGAAAAAGAAATTAATGCGTTTGTCTGAACGATTCCTTTTTTATAAACTTTAAATTTTGATCAAACCTGAAATTCCCAGATTACCAAACTTTTCAAAAATTTCATTTAAGAAATCATAGCAATTTTCATTTACTACCGTACGTACTCGAAGATAATCGTTCTGTTAGGCCCATTAAAATTATTTTTAATAAACTTTATTGTAGTGTACTTATTTCCAGATTCCATTCAATGAGTTTTGGTTCAAACTCCGTTAACAACATAAGAATAAATATTGTTATAAACTTTGCCAAAAACGATACAAACTTTGCCAAAAACGATACTTTGTAACTAAAGAGCTTCGCTTTTGTCTCTTGGTTAAATAGCTTGTACTAGAATAAAATGGCTTGGATTGCGAAAATCTTTTTTATTTATAGCTATTGAGTGTATTCCTCTAAATTTATACGATGTCACCTATCCGGCTTTATACTTTAACAATAAGCATATTTGACTTTGACTGAATAAACTAGCATATAATTCGTAACTAATACATTAACACTTGTGCAAACCCTACATAGCCCAACAAGCCCGATTATCCACTGCTAACCTTCTTTCAAGGCTATAGCGGAATTGTTAATAATTGGTGGAACTTTCCCACCACCAATTAAAATTAGAAAAAGAAATCAATGAAATAATGAAAATCCCTAAACTGGAATGAAATGTGCCCCTTTCGTTAAAATCTTGTAAAATATTTCTATTATACTGTGTCTAAAATACTGCGAAAAACAAAACAAAACAAATTCAAACTTTTCTGATTATAAATATATTTTTGAGCATAATTTCAGCATTACAGTCTTTATATTGTTTAATTAAGGACAAATTAATATCTGCTTCCCCACTGAAATTATGGTGTATAATTTTTTGTCAATGCAGCTTTAAGCTTGTGAATGATGATTTTCTCATCATCTAATTTAAATCATACATGATGTCACATTCATCTATATTTATGTGCAAAAGTGCTCGAGTAATAGAGTGGTTTCATTCCTTTCCAATTCAGCGACTAAATTTTATTTGAGTTTTTTGAGTCAGTTTGAGTGTCAGAATTCTATAATTAAATATACATCGATTGTAAAAACAATTTTAAAAACGAAAACTCAACAAAGTAAAATGTTTAAACATTTGAATTTATAGATTTACCATTAAACTGAAAATTTAAGCATTGCATCACTGTTACAAATTTTATAAATTATAAAAACTAATTTTAAAAATGATAATTTGTATAATCCGTAATGTATACAACGTTGTTCTCTAAAATGAAGCTCAAAATTTTTTTTTCAGAAATCCATTAATCCAGAAATAAGTCGCTAAGCTAAATGCGTTATGATGTTATCAAATTTAAAATTCTTTGGCTTCATAACAAAGCAAAATTAAACATGATATAGATACTTTAAAACTGCTTGCATAGTTTGAAGATTAATTAGCATGTTTCTATCAACTTTCTTTCTTGTTTGTTTGTGTGTGTGTTTGTCCCTTACAAATAGTGCAATCGATTTTTAACTAACTTCCCGACTAGCTAGACATTTGAAACATTTAGAATAGCTCAGAACACGATGACAAGGAATTTTTTTAATGTTTTTAGCCATCTTTAAGCAGATTTGAATTCAATTTCAGTTAATTTTGTTTTGTAGACAGGTGCAGCCATCTATCAGCCGGGACGGGAACGAAAAGTTAAACGCAAGTTAACTTCCAATTAACTTCATTTTCTTTCAAGTTGATGGGATAATTCATCAAAAAATTATTTTTATGTATTTATTAATACATAGAATTGTCAAGTTTATAAGATTCATCAGAAAATTTAAAAACATGCAATATAAAAATTTCTTTTTATCTTGTAATTATTTTTCGTATTAAAATACTGCAGTTTAGAATGATTATGTTATTTTCCGAACATCTGAAAGTTTTCTTTTTAATTCTATGTTCTTGTTCATTTCATTAAAGTCATAGGTTGAGAACAACTGATTTAGCCCAGGCTAGGCTAGGGGTGACATCTAAGGCGATCGTAGCCTCCTCGGATCCATAGAAATCTTATGAAAAGACTCTGGCCTACGAATTTAACGTGCCCATATCAGGCCTAGACATTCAATGGTGCTGGTCGGGATTCGAACCGAGCTCTCCCAGACTCGAATGCCCATGCTCTAACCCCAGTGCAAGAATTATGCGCTGAAAAATTTTTTTTAAAAAATCATGTACAACCTGAATTCTCGAGCTGAAAAGAATGCAAACTCTTAGTAAGGAAAAATTACTCTAGGAGTAGCGGACCTTCTTAAGGAGGTAAAGGAAATAAGTCAAAAAAAGACCACGTATGGCAGTGGAGGAATTAAACTCGAAAAAAACTAACCGGTAGTCTGAAGTTTATTAAATCATCCTTTAAATCAGCGAGGAAGTGAGATTGGATTTAAATTTCATGAACTTTCTTATCGTTAGTTTGGGAGTTTTCGATTAGAGTTTCATTTCTAAATATCGTTAGGTTACATTTGGTAGGATGATATTCGCTTAGGAATTTTGTGTAGTTTCAATTTGTTAATTTCATGTTTATGAAATATTCTTCAGTAGCATCAGATGGAGAAAGACAGTAAATCTTCTCTTTGTTATTCGGGCAGTTATTTAATATCTAACTGCAGATTTCCTGGAAAAGCAGTAAACAGATTCCGTGAGAATACAGCTTTCTTTACGAAATTACTCTTCAATTCTTTAAAAGTAATTTTCGATTTAATAGAGAGAACTTTTTTAAGTGGACAAGGGACCTTCAAATTCAATTTTTAAAAAAATTTCATTTTTAACTCTTTATACAAAATAAGAATAATAAATTTTCTATTTTGCTTCATTGAAATCCCTTAGAATTCAAAAAAATTAATTTTTGGCAGAATAATTCCTGTTAAAAAAAATTAAAAATTGTTACCGTTTTTCAAAGTGCTCTATACGCATTCTATATTACTGAGAATTCTTTAATTTATTATTATAAGTTTACCATATATTATGCATGGTATATATACCATATATACCATGTTTATGCATATAAACATAAATGTTCATTTAATTTTTTTTTGTATCAATCTAAAGTAAAAAATATTTTTTTCTATTCTGCCTGTTATTATTGTAAGTTTTTTTTTACGTTTTTACTTTATTTTATGGTCTATAAATTTGTTAAATATTTGGGATTTCAAAGAATTATGCACGATTTTATGACAAACACTTCAATTAACAATTCTGAGGAATTTGGAAGATATCAGAAGAAAATGAATTCTCATGGAGCTTTTGAAAAATTCTAGCATTTTTTGAAAATTTTTTGATAAATAGGTCTTATTCCTCCATAAAATAATTATTTTTTAATTCTAAGTATCTTCAATGTTGTAGAAATGAATATTTATTATACTCATGGGGTATATAGAGTAAAATATTGAAAATTATAGAAGAACGAGATTGAAGGTCCCTTTGTTCCCTCAAAGTACATAAAATCTAACAGATCCAGAAATGAAAACAAAAGTGGACTTTAGTTTAAAGCTAGCTAAGATACTTATCGCTAACTTGGTAAATACATCTCGTATTCTAGCAGCTCCCACCCCTAACACTCACTTCCTCTAAATCCTGGTCCAAAAAGCTCACCCCATTTGGCTCACTTCTTGATAAACACGGTCTTGTCTGGGGCGTCAGCAGTCTACGTTTGTGTAAATGTCTCACTGGGACGGGAATATATCTTTCGCTCCCTAAGGGGTCTTTTATTTAATAACAATCTCTGTGCGTTCACTTAATTGTCATACAATGCATCTGTTCTTTATGCCCGAGGGACGGTAGCGTATAGCTGAGCAAAATTGTGGAAATTTTGCACCAAGTATGAGAACTTAACTAAATGGGTTAGATACCAAAAATAAATAATTAAATAAGAGAATATAATTATTTATTTTTACCATAAATTTTTTTAACAGGAATTATTCTGCCAAAAATTAATTGTTTTGAATATTCACTAAACGGTAACAATTTTTAATTTTTTTTAACAGGAATTATTCTGCCAAAAATTAATTGTTTTGAATATTCTCTTATATAGGCGGCTTTATATATATAGGAGGCTTTATCATATTTTCACTAAACGGTGCAATGTTTGGCTTGAATCAGCCTTAAAAGAAAATTTAGGATTATAAAATTCCACCATAAATCTCAATTTATGCCTATTTCCGCCTATTCTCTTATATAGGCGGCTTTATATATATATAGGCGGCTTTATCATATTTTCACTAAACGGTGCAATGTTTGGCTTAAATCAGCCTTAGAAGAAAATTTAGGATTATAAAATTCCACCATAAAGCTCAATTTATGGTGGAATCTATATTAATTAAAGAATTCTAAGTAATATAGAATGCACATAGAGCATTTTGAAAAACGGTAACAATTTTTAATTTTTTTTAACAGGAATTATTCTGCCAAAAATTAATTGTTTTGAATATTCTCTTATATAGCCGGCTTTATATATATAGGCGGCTTTATCATATTTTCACTAAACGGTGCAATGTTTGGCTTAAATCAGCCTTAGAAGAAAATTTAGGATTATAAAATTCCCCCATAAAGCTCAATTTTATTTTCTTGACTTAAATATATCCCATTGATACAACTTTTTAGAATCAAATAACACAATCGCATGTTTCTATTGCCATCATTTCTTTTCAGGATACTACCGTTTGGATGCTGAAATGCTTATTTATACTCTGCTGACCTTCAAATCTATTCTTTTCTAAATGGAATTTGACTTCTATAGCTTTTTTTTTTATCTAAATAAAAATTCCTGGAAATAATGTCCGTAAAGCAAAAATTACTCTAAAGCAGAATTTTTTAGAACCTTAAAACTAATAAAATATTGGTAAGTCAAAGTTTTCGTTAACTCCCGAAATCGAACTATTTTGAAACTTTTGAATATTGAAAAAAAAAATTGAGAAAGTCAATGGTGCAGATACTTAGTAAAAAACTATGATGGTTTAAAAGATGAATTAGAAATTTTGTAAAAGAAAATTTCAAATCACTCAAATAGATTTTAGTTGTACTTTGATGTTCCTGTAAAAACACATTCGAGAGAAAAATTATTAGAAAATGCCCATTATTATAAAAACAATTTTTTCCCGGACACCCTGAAAGTCATTTGTTACTCTCGAAACGGAAATTGTCTATAGTGATACATCTTAAAAATTGCAGAATCTACAGAAAATTTTAAGATAAGTCTAGTAACCTTGGCAATGAATTTTATATCAACAGTGAATTGGCAAGTGCACTTTACGGCAATTACTGGCATGTGACAGTAAGAATTAAACTAAGGCACAAAATAAATGTTTTGATTGTGCTTTAAAACGTCTATCTACCCTATAAATATTTCGCTTGTATGGAGAAGCAAAATAATTTTCAACTAGATATAATCACTCTTTAGAACAACCTTATAAACTACCTTATATTAACATAAATGTGTTTTATTTTACAATGAACTTTACTCATTCTGTTTAAATACGCGAAATAATAAAATGGATTTTAAAGATTTGGTGATATATTTCTCTTCGACAGCATTCCCACAAATTTCCAGGAACATAGAAAAGTGACTGCAATAAACAAAATAAAGTGACCTTTTGCATATTATATGCATTTTTTTACTGACATAAATAATGTATAAATATTAGCTGAAAGAAATAACAATTGTTTTGGCTTAGGAAGAATTACAATATTCCAGGTATATTTTTTCTGAGATATCTTATTTTTACTTCCCTGAATCGTTAATTAAATATTCTCTTTTATGTTTCTGATGAAGAATTATGGTTTCTGTTTATTGTTCAATCATGTCCGTAGAAAGCAGTATATCAAGAAACTATTAATCAAGGAGTTATATCATTCATGTCTAAGAAGTATAATGGAATATCCTCCGCTGTCCATATCGTTATTCGGTATTGACGGCATGACAAATGTTTCTCTAGTCAGTTGATTTTGTGGCTATGGAAGTCACTACATGATTTTGTATCTATGAAGTTGGGGAGAAGGCGTATTTTCTATCTCTCCGTTTGTATTACAAATTTTATAATATTAAGAGTTTGATTTACTTTTTATACATTTTAATGTTTGGAAATTATTTACAAGCACGTAATCCTGCGAATTTTGTAACAGGACTTTTACTTTACAAGGTGTTACTTTATCTTGTAGTTGAATCTTGTAAAAAAAAAAAAACCATCGAAATTATAAAATGTGTACCAATTCACCTGATGACACAATCCTTGACCGCGGTAGTGGTTGAGGGTTTTTGTACACTTTTTTTAATGATTTTCTGGACTAATCTTTAAAAATTCTAGGTTTGATTTGGTTTAGAGCGCTACGGTCAGTTTTTTTCTCTACACAAGGGCTAATTAGACCGGGACCTACTGACTTAAGCCGGTTCCAAACGGCTAAAAACACCCATGCCACGAGTGGGACTCGAACCCATAGACTCTGGTGCCGAATGCCAGCGTCCTAGCCATCATCCGGCTTTGTTTTTCTTAGATTAAATTTTACAATATTTTCTTATCAAGCAGGCCGTATTTTTCATTCATAATAATTGCAATTTTAAGCATGTGTGCAATATGAATTTTTAAGCTCATTTTTCTATGTAAATATCCAACATAAATAATAAAAGTTCATTTTTTATGCATTTTAAGGAAATATGATTTATAGATCAAATAAATATTTAGGAAATGAGAGAGATTCTTGCGGAAGTGAAATCATTATCAAAGAGGCATGATTTTAAGCAATAAAAAAGTGAGTCAAATTTGAGAGAGCTCCGGTTACTATATGAGCCTAGTTATATTGCTTTTCCCCTTACATTTGAAATAGAACTGCTCATTTCTACCATATGCCGGGTGTTTACTCTACCTCTCGCTTGACTGTGCAACTCTAGAATATACTATACTGCAAAAAATATATCGTTTCATAATTTTTTACAGTATTTTTCAAGATTTGTCATTTAACAGTCATTAGGGAATGCAGCTATTCCAAAATCAAAACTTTACTAACTGCATTTTTTTACATTTCTAACGTTATGACATTAAAGAGACATTTTTCGGAGTTCAAATGAATCCTTTAAGTCCATTTAAGAGACTTGAGAAAAATTTAAATTTAGTAAAGATTCCTAATTATAAGTCCACGTTTAGCAGGAAACTGCGAAACAAGATTCCTGTACCTGAATGTATTTGGTCATAAAATTCTTTCCTAATTAAAGCAAGATTCCTTAAGGTTGATATCGATTTTAATGTGCCCTTAAACTGGAAATTTCTAGGCATATTTGGATCTTTAGGATTCAAATTTTACTTGTTAATAGTACAAAAATTCAAAACACGTTGTGCGAAATACTTGACGCTATCTAACTAACAAAAATCTATCAAGAGAGCCCATTATAGTATATATATATATATATCGGATTAGCTTTAAAAATATCCAAAACATATTTAAAAAACTAAGTCGTCTCTTATATTTGGAAAAAGCTTTATTAATTTTCCGGATGTAAATTAGGGTATCAAATAAAGTATGCCACCAATATTTTGTCCGTAAAGTTCATGAAATAAATGTTGACATTAGACACAGTTACAAATCTACTACTTTTAAAATCTAGTTCTGTAACGTGTTATCGTTTACAAGTTCTAGACCAGCTGTTCGAAATGTGTGGTACGCGTACCCCTTGGGGTACATGGTAAACAGTTTAAGGGTGCATGGAAAATGTTTAGTAATGGAGGAAAAACTATCTGTTAGTAATAAAAGAACATTATAAAAGTATTCTGGATTTGTGTCTGTCACTTGAAAATTTTAAACCTGACTTCGAAAAGCAAGTGCATCGAATCAAGCTCAAAGATCTCACTGACAACGGTTTAGATGTATTTCTCTGATGTTGAATTTTCATCCCACTGGTAATTAGTTTTCACTTTTTTTATTGTTTGCCTTATTTTTAAATTTCAAGTATCGTTTTTTTCAGTTATTTTCCTCATACATCGTTCTGATTAAAATGGCTTAGACACACTTTGATTTGCAAATTTTCTGCGGTTCCACGCCAGGGTACAATCAGTGAAAATTTTTAATAAGGTATACAAGGTTAGAAAAGGACTCATAAAGGCTGTTCTAAACAATTAGAATGATTGAAATCTAAATTAATTTTCACAATCTACTTATGTGGTGCTGAACCATACTACTTTTTAAAGCTCAAGTAATTTTATTTTTAATGTCAGTGTACAGTGATTTATAATATCCATCAGTTCTCCATTTACGTTTGATCTATTCGCATATTTCATACATATGTATTTTCATTTTTGTTTCATTGATGTTCATTTCTATTTCTCAGCGTAATGAATAAAGAATACCGCGAATGGTAAAGAACAAAAATCCTGCATTTAATGTATTTAAAATGAAAACTTCAGTACAGTACAAAATGATGTATTCAGATCCTACCTTTGAAGAATTTTCTAATATTTAACTGTTTTCATTGAAGAGTGTTGAAGGAAGAATATTTCACATATCGGTATGCGCGTATTTGTGTTTCATATGTTATCGCTATTACTCTTCAGCAATAGATGAGATTTAATTACATGATAGAGTGTGGTCTGAGTATGTCAGATCTGTAAAGATCGTACAGAATTTATTAAGTTCATTACATTAAAATAATTTAAGCATTTGTATTTAAATTTTCTCAAAAACTTGAACAAGGAAAATTTTAAGTAAACTGAGATACCATTCGCATATATATAAAGCTCATTTCCTACAATTTTTATTCGTGTAAAATATTAAAACTTAAGATAATACTATCTGTCATTTTTACTAATATATATATATATATATATATATATATGTGTGTGTGTGTGTGTGCACTATCTACCAATCTACCAATAAGTATTTGGACACCCATGTAAATGACGATATCTGCGGTCCTGATATATGTCACGCCCTCCGCCATTAAATATCGTGTGGGAAACAACATCGGCATTAGTCACATGTAATATATCACGAAGTGCAGAGTTATCTGACTTCTAGAAAGATGTAATCGTCGGGTATCACAGAAATGGCCGATCCTTCAAGGACATATCTAGTGAGCTGAATTACCCAAAATCGACAGTGGCCTATGGGATTCAGAAGTAGATGGTTAGCGGAGATTGTCGGAATGTGCCCCGAGTCGGCAGATCCACGAAACTGGGAGATAGAGACCGACAGATGCTGTCCACAGAAATTCGGAAGAACCGCACCCAACCGATGACCCAGACACAACAGGCATCCGGGAGTTTCCATCCGTGAGGAAGCACATCTGCTTGGTTTTCATGGTCGTGCTGCCGCCCATTAGCCTTTCAGCACTAAGTCTAACCGCGCTACTCGGTTAATGTGGTGCAAATCACGTCGAAAGTGGACCGTAGATCAATTGAAACGGGTTCTCTGAAACGACGATTCTGAGAGCAACGTTTCCCCCTCTATTGATCGGATGGCAGGGTCTGGGTCTGGTATCTGCATGGAGAACGCCTCCTGCCAAAATGCATTGTGCCCACAGTAAAGTTCGGAGAAGAAGAAATTATGGTTTGGCGGTGTTCTCCTGGTATGGACTGGGACCCTTGGTCCCAATTCATGGTAAAATCAATGTCGACGCCTACTGCACTATTTTTGGTGTCAGTGTGCTGCCTACGTTGTGGATGTTTTACGGTTTGGACCCATTTTACTTCCAGGACGTCAACGTCAGCTGAGTCATGTTGTGAGGTCCAGCATGGGTTGGTATGTTGACAATAGGGTTGACCGAATGGACTAGCCTGCCGAGAGCTCAGACCTGAAGCCTATCGAGAACCTCTGGAACAAATTGGATCGTCCAATTAAGGGGTGCAACAGTCGTCTAAAATCGATGAAGGCACTTGCATGTCTTCTCAAAGTCGAGTGGAAGAAAATACCACTAGCCGTCATATTGTGACTTGTGGAAAGCATGCCCCGGGAGGGTTGAGGCTGGAATACCTCTCGTGGAGGCTTTACCAACTATTGAATATTAATATTTTTTTCTTTTCTATCACAGGTGTCCAAATACTTATTGGTAGATAGTGTGTATATATATATATATACACAGGTGGTTATCAAAATAAAGGAAACACCTATCAATATTAGTGGTGTTTATGAATGCGCTACATATTCCTTAAAAAAAGAGTCTGGCCACCGGTGATTTTTATATAATATAGTGTATGTATTATTCTCCTATCAGGTAGTAGAAGAACCTAAAGGCATCGTGCTCTTGGGGGAAACATCGTAAAATGTCAAATCTTGCAGATCTTGCGAAAAGGGCAAATTGTTGGAGCGCGTTTAAATTGGAATATCTGTTACTGCAACCCCCAGGTTAATGGGGTTTTTTCGAGCTATGTTATCGAATGTCATGATAGCATACTGAGTGCACGAAAAAACATCTTTTTCCAAACAGAATAGTGGACGAAAGGGAGAGTTGGGTGAAAGAGACAGAGGTATTGAAGCGGATTATGACACGAAGAAATAAAACAGTTGTAACCAAAATGCCCGAAGAACTCAATCTGCATCTGCATGTTCCTGTATCAATCATTACAGGTATAAACGAACTTCACAAACAAAGCATTTACGAAAGAGTAGCTATTCCCAAGCCACTAGATAGCCAATGCAAATAGATGCCAATGCAAAATATCGTCCATAATGGTTCCACGAGCGCAAATCCTGGTCGATTAATATGTCGAAAAATGTCATTTGGTCCGACGAATCATTGTTTACATTGTTCCTCGCAACAGGACAGGCGTATGTATGGAGAACACCTACACAAGCGTAAGATTCTGGCTGTCTCATCTGAACTGCCAATCATGGAGGTAGATCTATCTGGGTTTAGGATGGCATCTCATGGTGTGCTTCAGGCCCTATTGTTACCCTAAAAGGGAGATTGAATGGGAAGGAATATGTATAAATTTTAGCTCACTAGCCCATCCTATGGTGCAAACATTTTTTCTTGCAGGAAATGGCGTTCTCCAGGATGATAATCCCCCTACACATACACCTAAATCCATGAATTACTGGTTTTGAAGATCATGAAAAAAATGTAAAATAACTTATCTTGCCCTGTACAATCCCCCCGACTATATATCATCCAACCTCCGTGATCTGTATAAGCGGATAGAGCCAGGTATCGATATCCACCACAGCATCTCTACAGGAAATTTCATGATTTTTCCCTGAAGAATGATATAATATATTCTTAACCACTATTCATGTTGTATAATCCAATTCCAAGGTGAATCAGGTGGTACTACATAACAATGTGATTCTATGCCATAATAATAAAGGTTTTCATGATGTTTCTTAGTGTGTCCATTATTTTGATAACCAGATGCATATGCATATATATATATATATTAGTTATTGCTTTTAAACTTCAAAATAAATGCCGAAAACTTTTGAATGAGTTTTAAATGAAAGAAACTATTATTTTATAAAACTATTTAACCTATTAAACTATTCAAACTATTTTTAGTATTTTAACTATTTAACGATTTTTAACGATTATTTAAGCCCACGCAATTTGTTGAAAAATGCTAAAAAATACAGGAAAAATATCAGTTATAAATTACTAGGCAATTTAAAAGATCAAGTGTTACATATATCTCAGGTGAACACTTAGTAAAAAGACAACGATACCTTTAATACTTCATTGACTATTTGCAGACTAAGAGTGGAACTTTCAATCGGGTCAATGCCATAGCTAACAAAATGCTGGTATAGCTCTCTTCATATAAATAGCTTCATCACACATTCTAGGTCTTCCCACGAGTTGATTGTGGGTGGCATAAATAGATACCAACAAGGACATATTTCTTAACTACTATACACTTTCTTCAGAGAGCTTTTATTTTATGATTAAAAAGTAAACGAAATAATTTGGACTTTTAATATTAGGTTGTATTAGAGATATCCAGCAGAAGACGGGGAATCGAAAATCAAAAATTTTAAAATAAGACTGGGACTCAATCTGAAGCTACAAATACATGAAAATTATATACAATAAATAAAAATATTAAAAATATTTCAAATTAAATAAATTTGGATATCAACAGAGATTTTAATAGTTATTAAATATTAAACACAAATTTAAATGTTTATTTTAAATTTATTTAAAAAATTTATGTAAATTCAAATCTGTAGAGTTTATTTTAATATTATGATAGAAGAGCATGTCTTTAATGAGATTATCATTATGAATGTAATATTATTAAAATATGAAACTATTGTTTCTACTTTAATAATTGTATCCTATATATCCTTCAAGCTAGTATAAATTATTAGTTCCGAGATGGTTTAAAATATGTCTAACTGCTGCAGTCGTACATTAAATTATACAACATGCAGTTCAGAATGAAAATTTTAGATTTTTTATAAAGGTTTTTTTAATTTATTTCTAATTTTACTTATATTATTCCAGACAGATAAGATAAAGGCCTACTCTGAAATCAGAAAACACAGCACGTTCAGTTTTATGAAAATTAAAAAGACAGTAATTTTATCTAATGCAGTCCTTTTATCTAATCAGTTCTTTTATCCAATAATTTATAACTGTAAAGGAATTCTCGTCCTTTTAGAAAGATGCGATTTAAAGCAAAATGTCTAACTTATGATTTCGGATTTTCTTCATAGAAAGCTAATGATAAATTTTATTCAAGTCGTCGAACCGTACGAAAAATTAAACAATAGCACAAATGAGAATGTATCGGAATACAAAATACACATGTCACAAATTTCCATATCTTACTTCAAAGGAGAATAATTATTTGTTCACTCTCACTATAAAAGAGAAAATTGGCGTCAATATTTAGAAATAACATTTTCTGTTTTTTTTCCTATCATTTTTTGGATGAACCTGATATACTACTTGGTTTCGTGCCAAGAAACATATCCAGTTTTACTTACATTAAACACTGTTGTTAGTTTCCAAAGTTTGTTTTAAAAAAAGAAAATCATTTGTTTCTTTGACAGTAGGGGTCGCCATGGCTTGGAGGGAGAAACGAATGAAGTGAAAGCTGACACTGACTGTTTTCATCTCATTTACATTTAAATGTTATTTCAATTTATCATTCTCTAAATTTAAATATTTTTTGTAACGTATTGTCTCTGATTCTTTTGATGATTTAAAAAATTTCTTCGGATAAATGTTATGAAAAATTAAAATCCTTTCAAAACTGATGCAAGTACAAAATACTATTTGTCAAATCAACTCACGCTAAAACTGATAATCCCGTAAAGACATTAAAAATACTGTTTCGTTTTCCTGGATTCGTTAGGATTGAATAAAATCTCTTCAGAAACTGCACACAAAATAAAATATATTATTCTGTAAATTATTCAGGCGCATACATAAATTCAAACAGAAAAAACGTAACAACTGTCTTCTATACAGCAGAAGACTCTAAAAACACAAGTCAGGATACATAGTCTTCAATACAATACACGCCTGACGCAATTCCAGCACATTCAGTTCTCAGTAGAAATTGAATTGTGTTCTAATGCCAATGTCAGGTATATTTATAGACTTCCAAAGCGCCCCCTATCGGTCAGCCAGCTAGATATATCCAGAAGCTTCTAGAAAGGTCTAGACGGCAAGTTGGCTGCCATTTGTCACAATATCGTCAAATGTGGCGAAATATCGCCACATTTGGCGACCAAAATAAGTTACCTTCATCGCCAATTTGGCGATAACTCTCATATTTGGCTAGATTTCCATAGATTCGCAAAATTCGTAACAATACTCTACATTTTATTTAAGGGAATAAAATAAATCTTTATTTCAGAACAACTAAAAAAAAATTATGAAAAACTCATGTATCCTCGTGATTCTTAAGGCTGCTGTGTGCTAACCCTATTGGATTCGCTCACCTCAATGTTAACCTATGGGCTTTGTGTTTATACGAAAGCTTAAGAAAGCTTTGTGTTTATACGAGAAATTAATTCGGTTACCAACAAGTAGTTATTGGAGAAATTACAGTTTCAATCAAAACAGAAGATTAAAAACACAAGAAAGTTTTATTCAAAAAGTCGTGAACATTTAAAATGGAATTGGCATCCCGGACTACCCGGAAATGTTGTCTCTTCCACTCGATTCTTCAATTCCCTTTGTGAAAGGTAGAATTGATCTTGCTCAAAATGGTGCGGAAGAAGATGTCCTTGATGCAGTTTTAAAGGTTATCTCTTTGTAAACTATCCTCGGCCTGAATGACTACAAGTTTATACTGACGGATTTTGGTAGAACCAGGAAAAAAATGCAGGAGACGGGATATTTTCAAAATTGTTTGCATTCTATATAACTTTAGCGCCAAATACCACGCCGTTTGACGGTGAAGTGGAAGCTATTACACTGGCTACTCAGCAACTATTGACGAGAGGGAAAGTTCCATTATACTATAACTGACTCCATTACGGCAATCCAAGCAGCTTTTTCTCTGGATTATTCAGACTCTCAGAGACTTAAAAGTTGTAAAGAGAGTCTCGAGTAGAAATCTCGCTAACCATGAAAAAGAATATTGTACTGCAATGAATACCTTCACATTGTGATATAAATAGAAATGAGATGGTTGATCTTCTGGCAGAAAAAGGCACAGGTATTTTGCAATGTACGCAAAGAGAGATCCCTTACTCTTCAATAAGTAGAATAATTAAAATTTATTTGAATAAGGACTATCAGACTGAACTAACTGAACAAATTAGTGATAAAATTTGGAGGGAAGCTCTTGAAAAGACCTAGAGTTTCCGACAACATATTTTTGCTGCTTTTAGGCTAGAAACTGGTCACGATTGTCTTGCTGGTTACTTGCACACATTCGCAATACTCTCTACCCCAAACTCCATCTAGTACAACAGTGATTGTGTGATGGAGGCTGAGCATCTTGGGGTATGACCAACAGTCTCCGGGGGTATTTATGATAGATATTGGAAGACTAGAGAACGGCTACAGGCCTTACAGACTGACTGACTTTTGTTATGGTTATGTTTGTTCATTGTTTAATGTTTCTATTTGTCTGTTATTAGTTTGTTGTTTCACCTTGTGTGTTTGCACTGAGTTTTAACCATCTGGCAAATGATGTATATCAAGTGTTACTGCTAGAAATAATTAAAAAAAAAATGTTAACGTATGGAGAAAATTTGTTCAAGGATTGCCGACTTAAATTGAAAGATATTTTAAACAAACTGTACTCCGTAATAGAGAAGGAAATTTTATACCTTGGAGTAGTTTTCTTTTATTTTTTAAATGAAAATAATATTTTTAAATTTAAATTTTTCGACGAAAAATCTGGTATAATGTGTTTTAGAATCTCTTAAATTCCTTTGGTGGACGAAATTTATGAAATGAATCCTGTTGCAAGGCGCAGAAAAGTTCAGGCTATCTGAAAATACCATTTTTATTGGACTACCAGCACTTACGTAGCAATAAATAGTAGACACATTTTTCCGATACGTTATCATTCAGGTGAGCGAATCCAATAGGGTTAGTGTACAGCAGCCTTAACATAAATAATAATTAAGTGTAAAATAACATTACAATAAGTCGATGAAAATTTGCGTCGATTAATTTCTAATTTAAACAAATATTTCCTAGGCCTAAGTGATGATAAAAATTTGTTTTCTCAGAAGACCTTTCCTAGTTTGTTTTTCTTGAATGAATCTTATATCCAATTTCTATGAAAAATATATCCCAGTTTATAAAGATTCTTAAAAAAACATGTTTAGCATATTTTAACGAATGTGTCGATAAAATATTCTCAATAAATAAATTCCGTGGAAAAAGATTTCAAGTTTTTTTTTAAAGATATTCTGTGCTACGTAAAATGCTTCAATAATATTTCTGTCAGTACATTTTAGGAGCAAGTTTTCCAGCTACATGTTTACTTTCACTTATTTAATTCATGCTCATCCACTCCACAAGAGACGTGCCCGCTGTATGTGCCTCTCTTGGATTTTCTCATGGATCGTGGATAGAGAAATTGGAAAATATACTGACGAGCAAACGTATGAATTTTTTAAATACAGCAGTGGAGAAACTGAAGTGCTAAAGTCAAAGGTTAGGATACCACTTCTTTTTAAAACGAGTTTCCCTATATATATATATATATATATATATATATATATATATATATATATATATATATATATATATATATATATATATATATATGTGTGTGTGTGTGTGTGTGTGTGTGTGTGTGTGTGTGTGTCAAAACATAACTGAACTGTCAAAATATAGTTGAGAAGTACGGGGAAAGGGGGCTTAAAATAATAAGAATCTAGCAATCCATTTACAAAGCGCGCGAATTTTGCTGTGGGGAAAATCATCTTTTAAAAGCGACTTTGAGCGGAAAGCGAATAATTCTAGGCGAGAGGATTTATATTTAGAAGTGTACAGGTTTTGGGCGCGAAGTTAAGAATGCACGATCAGCACTAATGAGGGTCCAGATGCCCAAGGATGAGGTCTGCACATGCGCCGTGCAGCAGGAGCTTGGAGAAAATTAAGTTTTTGGCGGCAGATTGAATGGGAATCTCATTGAGATCGGATGCTCGCGGCAGTCGTGGCCGAGTAGATTATAAAATGGCGAAGCGCGGAAATCAACCTGGAGAGTGGTCAACTTATGAAGTTCAATAAAGACGAAGTTAATACGAGTTTGGACTATTTCTTTAAAAGGCCTACCACTCGCCCAATTCAACAATGGACGTGACTGCATAAAATTGATGTTAACACGGGAGCAAAACAAGTTCCGTGTCAGATATATATATATATATATATATATATATATATATATATATATATATATATATATATATATATATATATATATATATATTATATATATATATATATGTGTGTGTGTGTGTATGTTTGTTTGCGTGTAGTAATTTTTCATAATTTTAGTCTCTAGGCTCGTGTATAAGGTACTTAATTTAGAAATATTTTGTCAGTCTGCTTTTAAACTTATGGACATAATCTTTGTGTTCCATATTAAATCCAAATGAAAACTTGAAAGAAAAATGAAGTTTTAAATGTTATGATACAATAAATTTTCATATATTAAAGAGAACAGATTAAGAATTTTTTATGTAGCTACTCATTGAAAAACAAACACTGTCTGCGTTTTAAATAATTTCTCAGGCTTACTTTTATAGCATTTATTTGTTAGCTTTTATAGCATTTAAACGCAACTATTTTACACAATAATTGTTATCATGTACAGGAGGGATTTAACGATCATTTATTATTTTCATTTTGGGGCGTATAAAATGAATATTTTAACTCTATTTGTTAAACTAACTAATGTACAGAAGTTTAAAGAAATTTATGCTGCTTTAAAACCTGCATAAACTGAAATAAATTTAATTATACCTCACTAAGATAATGGTTTTTACCAAGAGAATTAATACAAAAATTATCACATCTTTGTTTTGTCTTTTATCTATCAAAATAATGATGAAGCATGGCATATTATCAATGAGTAATTTTATGAAACAAGAAATAAAAAACTTGTTATATATATTATGAAAAAGATTTTTGAAATATTTTCGTAAAATAAAGTCTATAAATATACACTTTAAAGTTAGACAGATCATATCATCGTTCCTGTAATAAGCGGGATGTGAATATGCGGCAATCTAAATTGTTAGGGACCACACAACCAGTACTGTCAGCCAAATTGTCAGCCCAATTTATGACTCCGGCGCTTCGGGGCGTCAGTGAGCAAGGCATTTTAATCGTGAAACAACACGGGCCATAAAAACATAAAATAAGAAGACAGCAGCAGCAAATCTGAGGTCAAAGATTAAGAAGCAGGTGCATGTTGCTTGAGAAATATCCCAGACACGAACAGGCGTCAGAATTAATTAGTATGCACAGATACTATTCAGAGGCAGCCAATGCGATGAAAATAAGCCGTGAACGAACCTATGGACAAGGTGGCACGTCCCTCATCCCAATAAAGGGGTGGGGCGAGCGAATGAGAAGCCAAGAAGGTAACAACCAATGGTAAAACAAGAAAAGAAATATATATACGAGTATGAAGCATTTTACAAAGAAGCCCCCTACTAAAAAAAGAAATAAACTAAGTTGCTACAGAGCTGACGAGAATCCTTGAAACTACTCAAAAATTGAACGCCCAGCGAAGGTTCGCAAATCAAGACGAAGTTCAACTGTATGACAAAAAAAAATGGAAACGATTGAGTGAGACTAATGTTGCCTGACCATTACCTGAACGAGCGTGTACATACCCTCCTAGTTGCTAAACGATGAAAGAATCTACGGAGATTGGAACGTATTGATCAGAGCTTAACGTAACGAAAATTACTACGAGGTGCCGAGGTAAACGCGCCTATGACCGACGACCGCTGCTGACAGACCCGCAGATCGACATAGAGCATCCGAGGTGTATTCCTGAGTGATGGTCGACCTATGAGACCGTGGACTCTTTTAGTTACGAGATCCAGAACTTTTTCCGTTCGAGAGCTAGAACTCTGTTAGTAGAACTGTGGTGCACAGTGACCTACGAATATTACTCAGACTATTTGTGTACAAGTGGTAGGAACGAGTCCAAAATGCAGTGACAACAGACTCAGGGTGAGCATTTTTTCTAACATTGTTTAATTCACATCCTCGCTTATTTACATACTCGCCACTTATCCGCAAGGGTCGGCATCGCCGAGTGTATGATGAATATGATGAAATGTAATATTGAATGAATTGTATAATAATCGAATAGTATTAAGAATTCAGCTATATGCTAAGTAATGTGTATGTATATATATATAGGTGTAAATAAAGTGTATATATGTATAACTAGAGTGTCTTCTTTGAGAGTTGTACCCATTTTTTAGTTGTGTGCTAAACAGATTTGGTCACTACGTGACGTTAAATGTACGTATGCGATCACAGTCTAATGACCCCAGTTGGGGTTATTACAGTTCCATAAGGGACATATTCACTTAAATATATTGCTTTGAAACTAATATTACAATTCATAAAACGGATTATAAGTACCATACCTTCTACCGTCATATTATATTCTTATAATTTTCAGGAGAAATTACTGGTGTGTGTGTTTAGAAACATGATCTTTATGTTAAAATAGAAATTAAATTTCATTTTAATCCATCAAATAAAATGAGTAGCTTAAAAAACAAGATCTGTGCTTTTTACCTTTTATTTCAAA
Organism: Dolomedes plantarius; assembly: GCA_907164885.2. Lineage (NCBI taxonomy): Eukaryota > Metazoa > Arthropoda > Arachnida > Araneae > Dolomedidae > Dolomedes > Dolomedes plantarius. The sequence goes on from OU015492.1 coordinate 164,570,557, forward strand.
TTTAATGATGTAATAAATGTTTTTACGTTTGACACTTTTCTCTTTTAATTTGGATTCTAAAATTTACTTTTCATCTTTATATTTCTGGCAGTTTGACAACGGAAAAGGGATAATAACTTAAATTTATACATTAATCTCGCCCAATATTTCGATAAAATTTACTATTTCTTTCTATTTAAAAATATATCGAAGGATATTATTTCCATTAGTTATTTCCCCTTTTTGCAAATTTTTAATAAATGATATTTTAATTTATTTTTCTCGGGATTAGTTTATCTAGTTTCTTTTATAGTTTCTTTTAGAAGCTTTTAATATATACTGTGTAGATATTTGTGTTTACATCCTAATGCATTATTCTTTTTAAAAATCGCCGAAAAATTTCTTATTTTGAAATACTGTCTTTTCAATAGATATAGCTTTATAATTTACATAATCGACAGATTGAAATCTTTGATATTTTTATTTAAATAGACAGGAAGCATCAGCGAAGAGTGGAATTAAAAGACTGATTAAAAAGACTTCTCTTTTTAATGAATCGGTCCTTGATCGGTCTAAAATAAGAAATTCGTCTGATGGTTGTTAGTTCAGACATAGGATGTAGTGCAGGATACGTAAGTGGTGAAATCTTCTCACATGACGTTGACGATATTAAGGTAACTAAATAATATCTTTTTTTTTTCGAACAATCTTAAATGATGCGAAGAAAATCTTATTTCGAACTGCATACTTTTTACCTTACCCATAAAGGATTTTCTACCGTTGATGGTTTTAAAACTTAATAATAGCATACAACATTTTATATTCATATTTAGTATTTTACATGGTCTAGATGTAGTTACATCTTAGCTGACCCGGTCAACAGTCAGAGCTGCTTCTTTGGAAACTGAAAACCATCATAGCTTTAATCTTCTTTACCCTGACTGAGTAGACTGTTGTGTAGAGTCACGCAGTCAAATAATTAGTTCTGTTTCAAAAAATGTTACCGCTGAAGTTTCCAGCCTGTTTGCTGGTTCCAGCAAGGTAGTGCCTCAATACAGACTGCTGATTCTACTACAAAAAATTTTCGGTCCTTTTTTGATGATCATCTTCAGCTCTCTCATGAACAATTTATGTTGTCAGGGGGGATTAAAAAGGAACATAACCTATGGGTTATCCTGTAAGTAGACAATGGAATCCTGAGAAAAGTTGCTACAAAAATTGGTGAAATATGCTGATATGGTAATTGAAGTGAACTGATACTCTTACCTAAAACTCGTGTAAATAATGACCAATTGGCAGAGCAGTATCTCTCACTCAAGTATTTAGATTAATGCATTTAAAATGAACCTTTTAAAAGGAACTCCCCTTTGCCTATAATTACTCATTGCATTTTACTATAGTAATATAGGAATATCTTACTCATTACAATGATAATCTAGTAAAGATAAAATTCGAGATCAGTGAATTAAATGAATTAAATACTTAGTTTAAGGTATATATATTTGTAGCGTCGCCAAGCTATGTACAATGGTTATGATTGGGGTTATTAATTATGATACCTAATGATATGATTGATATATGTAGAATTAAGTACTGCGTTGTGTTTTTTTTACAAATCATTACAGACCATCTGATTGATATAATAATGGATACATTTATTAATACATTATGTTATCACAAATAATCTCTTCATTTACAGTTTCATTCAATATCATTATAACCCTTTTTATTTCTTTTTTACTTCCTACAATACAATTATCACTAGTAATTTCTTATCAATTATTCAACCTTTACAAAATATTTTCTCATTTAATGGATTTTATAACCCGTTCATCAACTCATAATAACATCATATTTCAACGTTATATCAATTTCTAACAGAAAGATCTATAGTATATACATTCGGAATATATGGTGTATGAATGAAAAATCGCGATGGCACACGTTTAAAACAAGTGATCAATACGGAGCACAAACGACACATACCTCCATTGACGAACTCTCACGAAGTCAATTTAATGTGCTGGCACTGTCTGGGAATTGGTCTTTCAATTCGCCCTCCTTTGATAAACTCCTTCTGCAGTACATCAAATGCGCTCGCGTCGTCTTGGAACCCTCCTTTCAAACCCGTTCTATGGTTGCGGCACGCTTTCAGGGTCCGTAAATTCAGCTTGTAGCATACGGTAGGTCATACTGCTCAGGCAATTCGATTCTTGGGATGGGGGACTCTGCTTCCACTTGGTCGGCCGGCTCTATTCTTTCATAGAATCTGGTTAATCTCGATGTTAGTCAATGCCTAGTATTTACGCTTTGGGGACATCGGTGCAAATAAAGCGTCAAGCTATATTAATATATAATACGCTGGCTAAGTTTCATCTCTAGCTTTCTCATTCTAAATTAACTCGTCGGCTCATGCCTTTAACTACGGGCTAGGTGTTCGTCCTTGCTGCTCCTCGGTCGTAATAATTTTTTAGGATCCCCGCATCATCTGATCTGCTCATTCCTTCGTTTTCTTATTGGTCAGATATATTTTATTCCTATTCTATTGGGCTACTCATTTCTTTCCAGAATCTTCTTTTTCTCCGCCTTCTCGTAGGTGGGGCCACTCGCCTCCCATCATCATTATTCCCACGGCAATATTCCCATCTTCTCGAATATCATCTGTTTCCTATTTTCCACCACTTAGCCCACACCATCACTATTCAACGCATTTTCCTCGTTAGTGTGCTTTCCCCTCTTCCTATATCTTTCACATCTGCATCTGGTCTAAGCATACCCCACACTGTAAATTTCCTTTGGCGGTTTCTTTTTCATCCTTAATGGCACTTAAACATCCTGTTTCTTTTCTAAACTATGTCCACGTCCCTCGCTTATTTATCACTCGTCATTGCTTCTCTTAACTCGATCATTTCTTAATTGATTCCTTGATCCGTGCCTAATGTTGCGGCGCTTTTAAACCGTAACACTATGCAAAAAGATTTCTTAATAATAGTATAAACATATACTATACTCCTAAGTTTAATATTATTAATGAATGATATTGACGTTATTGATAGAGTGAATATTGTTTAAGATTCCATAATTATTTTGAATCAAAATTTTCTTGCATTCTCGATAGATTTGCAAAACAATTGTTTCCGTATTACTCATATATACCAATAGTTTCATTGATTAAACTGAATGAAATCAATAAAATAATGCTATTATCGTCACTCATATAGGAAATAATTAGATGAGTCTCTCTTGGCGTATAACAAAAGAAATTATCAATAATTCAGACTCAGTAATGATCGAGATAGCAATTACGAAACGTTGGCTGTAATCAACATGTCACGCACATTTCTCTCTCAGCATTAGTCCTTTTTAAGCATATGAAATAAAAAAAAATTAATTTCAGATGACATCTCAAAAAGTTTCGGTTTAATGTCTAGCTATTAATATGACTGGATATAATCCAGTTTTGGGTAGAAAAATTGCTTTTCTGCATGTGCCAGTACATTAACATATCTGTATATTTAATTCATTATAATGTGCAATAAACAGTCCTGATGCAAATTCCAATTCTTTTCAAAGCTATATATTATCTGTCTAAGATTCTCAAAAGGATGAAATCTCCTGTCTGAAAATATCTTAGAAATCACAAAGTCATTTTCTGATGATCATCTTGAAAAAGAAGACATGCATCGGTAGAAAACTAACAACCATGAAATGACCCATTAACGGGAGCTAGAAAAAAGTTTTTTTCTCTTTTAAGTTTAAAAGCAATTTTTTGAAAGTTTGCGGCAAAATTATCTGTAAACGATTACGCCTCATTTCTCACGTAGAAATATGTAAAGGTATTTTAATGTATGCGCGTATGGATGTCGCATACATGCAAAACAACTATAGTTAAAATAAAAGTTTCAATAATGTATCTGTTTATTATATTTGTTTATTTTCATTGATTGGCTTTTATTTTAGCCGATATTTTGGGAAGTCGTTGCTACTGAATTTTCAACTGTAAATGAATAAAAAATGTAAATTAAGTAATGTATGTATATAGCTATTTTTAGCATAAATATTAACAAAACCAGAATTCAAGAATAAAATCCATATGTAATGACAGATGACTGCTTTTATGATATTTCTATGTAATTCATAGAGAGTGAAAATATTCCACTACTATTCTTAAAGTTTTATATTCTGGTGAAATTTTTAATGTATTGTAGTGAAGGGAAAATATTGACAAACAACTGCTTAAACAAAAATTTGCAAAAGCAGTACATTATTTTTTCCCAATAAAAAGAAGCTAGAAGGTAAAAGACAAAGAAAAATTGAAGCTTTACAAGGAAATATTGAAACTGAAGCAAGGTGAAACTGTAAAAGTCTTTTCATATCAGAACATATTAACGTATTACTGAAATATATAGCTGCTACATTAACCAAGATAAACCGATAAGTTACAAAAGCTGTACTGAAATAACACAATAAAATATGAACGAGGGTAAGTCATTAAGTATGTCCCAAAATATAGTTAAAAAATAACTTAGAGTGATAATCACTTCAAAACTATTTTTATTTCTCAACATAATCTCCACCAATATTTATGCACTCATCCCATCGTTTTCTCCGTACCCATCATCGTTTTCTCCTGTCCCCATACCAGCTCCATGAAATTCTTTGGGATGCTGTCTCCACCACATAGGACTTCATGGTGTACCTCTTCATCCTCTACAAAGTCCTTGCCTTCAAGATGGTCTTGCAATGAAGCATGTTTTGATTCAGATTGATAGTGATTAACCCATGATTCATCACCAGTGATTATTCTGTTAAATATGTCTTCATCTTCGTTAGGATATTGAAAAAGATCTTGCAAACACTTTTGCAGATGATGAAGAGATTTAACATAAAGTCCTAATTTGGCTGATGACAGCAACCTAGATAATTTTGTGCAGCTGGTATTAGGACACAGAGAAAACGATGGGATAAGTGCATAAATATTGGTGGAGATTATATTGAAAAATAGTTCGGAATTGATTATCACTGTAAGTTATTTTTCAATTATCTTTTGTGACTTACTTAATGATTTTCCCTATTTATAACCAATTCTTGTCACTTAGATTAGCTAGGTATTATGCAACTTCGATAGTATGGTTATAAAAATTTCGTTCTTTTATAATTTAAAAATTACTTGAAATTATGTTTTTATAACATACAGTAATGCTCGCAACAACTCCACTCCGCATTAAATAAAAGACAATTGTTTTCAATTCATTTATCAATCCAATTTTCTTTTTATCGCAAAAAATCAATAAATCGTAATTCTATTTAGATTCCATTATTAGATTTTCGAGTTTAACACATTGCATTTCGGTATGTGATCGACAACAAAGGTTTTTTTATTGTTCTTTATTTTAAGATTCATTCTCTGGAAGGTATTTTAACTTCAAAAACTCTTCAGCTATATTTGATTTTACTCAACCTTTGATAAATTAATGATCCTCCTTAGTTTTATCATTTTTCTGTCTACAGTTTGAAAAAGACTTTAATTATTTTTTCATATAATACATATGTTAATAATTATTGTTGTGGCCGTGATTATAGAAGATCAGCACATCGCATTAAAAAAAGAATAAAACTAGAATTCACTTACCACACTTTATTTAATACTTAAGCTAGGAGAGCACAAAAATTATTTACACGGGGGCATCACAATTCATCATCAAAGGACCAATAAACATTAGGGCGTCTTGAATCCATTAAATTGGTTAATTCTGCATTTGTATAAATCTGTCTAACACATGCGCAGTAAATTGTCTAACATAAGATCGATTCATTTCTTCGTAAAACCCTTTGTAGATTTATTACTTTTTCCTTTGTGATACACGGGCAACCACGTGCTTCTGGACGCCTTCAGTATAAGTGGATCGATGGACACTCTCGCCGAAGAAAATTCGAAGACTGACTCCACATAAAGTTCTTGAGCCGGAAAATTCAAAATTCGCCACACCTTTATTTGTTGCCAACGTTTTTATCCAAACTTTGTCAGAAATTCTGGAGAATGTCCGTGCGCGCGCATTCATTGCCGCGCCACCGCTTTGAATTGGACGAGCAGGACAAAAGTTGGGGCAAACCAGTTCTGGCTAGTTTTAAATCGGATGCTCCGGAACTAGTTTTAAGTTGATGTCTTCATAACAACATAGTAAGAACTCCATAATATTTGCTATCCTTTACTACTCAGTTTCATGTAATTTCTTTAATATTCATTAAAATTTTCCATTTCTTGGTTCATAACATGAATATATTTACGCGGAATTTAAGAGCTTATTTTAAATTGTCAATATAAAATAAAACTACCATTAGTTCATCTTTAAATAATTGAAACAAACATTTACAATAGGAGTAAGAATTTCTTTATAAATCCCCTTTTCCCCCTAAATACCAATTTAGGACCAATTTTAACGTAGGACTAAGTTCCTCCATAACGGTCCTCCGAAAAGCAAAATTTCAGATGTCCTGCATCGCGAGTTATAATTTTGGCAGCGCACCAAACCCAGTCTGTATCGCTTGGCCAAGCAGTACACAGTTAACCAGAAAAGTAAAAAATGTGTCATAATTTTGACATACATATATGTATATATATGCATACATACATATATATAGATACATATATACGTAACACATACATATAAAAGAGGTAAGCAACGATAAGTAATATTACGTTAATAACCCGTGGGAGTTTAGTTAGAAGAGACTGCCTGAATTTTTTTTTTAACTTTTTGATTAGCTCGGGTTTTTTCCATTATCCATCATTGCAAATTTAATTCTTTAGGTTATCACAAAAAATTCTTAACAAACAGGTTTTTTATCTATTTTTTAAACAATATTCTCATAATACTTGAAAATATCTTTGATTCATGAAAATCTAATGAAATTATATTTAATAGATAGCGCCAGAAAAGTTTATTGAATACCAAATTTGGACTTTTTAAAAAATTGTTCAAATCTTTAGCTTTATTTTTCACATTAGATTTCAGCAACAAAGGCAAAAACCTTGAAAAGCAACAGATTCTAATTTAAAACAACTTTAGTGAAAGATTTAAAAGTTCTAAATGAGAAACTTATCCCAAATATATATAAAAGGATTTCCTAGCTAATTAAATGCGTTGTCTTCTTTTTTATCTTATGCAATTTTTTTTCACCCTGGGTGGATTTTGTCTTCTATTCAAAACACAAATTAAATAAATAACCTATCATAATCTTACATCGCAATAAAAGAAGTGAAAAAGTAAAAAACGGATCCAGAATTCTTATTTTAACGAATTTACCTCCTAATGAATATTTATTCTCATTAGAAAAAACTTAATTAGAATAATTTCAACTCACTGTGATAAACATATCGTAATTAAGACAGTTTTTGCAGAATATTTCCCAAAGTGCTAGAAGATTGTCTGTCATTTGCATCAAATTTATTTAACTAAAGTAGACAATGGGCTAAGTTAACGAACCATCGTAAATATAAAAAATATAATTTCAATGCATATAGTTCCAAAGTGAATATTTCGCTGTTAATATAGTAAAAAAGGGCCTCATTGGAGAATTTCTTTTTTATATAATACTTTTCCACTAATTCCTATATACATTTCATTTATCTTTACTAGCGTTGATCATTTTTTAAAATCACTCAAATTATATTTTTGAATCAATTTACTTTGATGTGTAAGAATTTTTTAAACCATGCGTGGACGAAACTTTAAAGGAAAAATCAATTACGGTAAATTTCAATATCTTTCAAGATGAAAACGCAATTATTCAAGATATAATTGTTACAGTTTAGCCGTATTTGTTATAGAAGTGGTACAAAAATTAATTTTCCCATTCCTTCAAATTTTCACGAACTTTTTTTTTTTTACGTTTTAAAGAAAAATTCGCCTTTTAGCTAGCAAAATAAGCAATAAAAATCTTTAAAAACAGCGCATAATTTAACTAAGACGACCTTTAATATTTCTGTCTTTTCAAAATAAGAATACTTTTGAAATTATCTGGAGTGTTTTGAGGAAAACAAGCCAAGAAAAAAAGTACCTTTGCTTGTTGATGAATAACAAGCTTTATGTTAATCATACACGGTTATTTCAAACCTTTTTTTTATTAATAACTGCTTCCGAACGTTCTCACTTCCCCATTTTTCAAGTTGGGCTTTAAGATTCTTAGAGTAAAAAGTCGCCAATACTTAATTACTGAGCATTGTTTATTTGCTTATTAACTCGATATTTCACACAATTACATTTTAAGTTGGAGAAAAAGATTAGATTTTAAAAACTCTCATAAAAATACAAAAAATAGCATTTCTGTTTTCAATACTTTTCATATTTAAAAATCAAACCATTTGGAAACTCGATGCTTAACAAATGATTTGAAAAACGTATGTTCCACAACACTAAAACTCCTAAATCGAAATAGTAACAGATCTAGTGTTTTAAAAAGTCTCATTTTTATCCAAGCATCATTATTGCTTTCTCTTATCAGCCTCTCCATTTTTCGGACAATTTAGCTGTTCATAAAAGACCATCTTTGCCTTTTCAATCCAAGGCATCCGAAGGTAAGGGAGCCTTGTCCCCGCTTATCCTCCTGCGCTTCCAGTAAAAACAGAGGGAGAGGACCAACTGTTTCGCAGAGTGCATGAGATCCAAGAGGAGGTCAACTTGTTTTTGTCGCCCATTCCACTTGTTGGGGAACTGCGGTGAAAAGAGCTGTTCTTTTAGCAAACTCTAACCTGTGACATTTTTAAAGGACGTAATCCCGAATGCTACAGAGGCTGTTCACACATTTTTTAGACGATGTATATTGTATTCACAAAACTAAATTACATAAAATTCTTGTGTTTTAAATGTTCTATTTGACATCCCTTATTCTGAACTATCTTTTGACACCGCAATTTCCAGGATATTAATGCCTTTTGAAGTGTCAGAAGAGGTATTCTATCCCATTCCTCCTGAACAGCTTTCCAGAGTCCTGTAAGGGTTTTGGGACGACGTTTGGATAATGCAGATTTTAAAAGTCCGAAAGCACAAAAATCCATAGGTGATACATCGGGAGATTTAGTAGGGATATCAGTGAAGGGTATGGCCTTGATACCAGTTTTTGGTTCCATTTCTTTTAGGAAATTTACAGTGGATTTTGATGTGTGACTGCTAGCATTGTCCTCATGGAGTCTCACGGATTGATGGCACTGTGGGAAAAGCGATGGTATTTCATTCAGAAAAGTTGGTGATAAAATATGTTCCTGATAGTATTTGGAGTTAATCTTGACATTTTTTTCCACTCTCTTTATTTTTAACTTGCCATTATGAGAAAAACCAGCAACAATCATGAATACCTTAGAAAAACTTTCTTTCGATTCTTTGAACCATGTACTTAAATTTTTTTTTCCCCTTTTATGATAATAAATGGCTCTTTTTTTGTTGCAATCATTTAAATACACCCATGATTCATCTATAGTGACAATTGTTTTCCATTTTTCTTTGGATAAGTGTTTCTCATATAGAATTCTGCAGCGTGTCCTGCGTTCAGCGATATGATTTGGAAGAAGACGAGGTACATTGCGTTTTTTCGCTTTCTTAAGATTTAAATAAACGTTTATCATTTTGTTTACAGTGGACACAGCGCATTTTAATGATTTTGAAACTGTCCTTTGACTAGGGGGATTTTCTTTTAACTTTAAACAACGTACCTTTGCAATAGTCGAAGATGTCCGTTTTTTCCTTAGATACTTGTTTGGAATTTTTGTCCCACTTGAGGCTCTAATTTGACGTTTTTTTCTTTTCTTGTTGACGATATTACCTATCGACGCTTGAGATATCACAAAACCATGACTCTCACATCGTTTTTGGATAACGGAGTATGCATATTTCTCTTCGGAAAGAGCATAAATGTAGCCTTTGAAACACTGCTTTGTTAAAAACGCCATTTTGAATAAAAACAAAACTTTCAAGCCGTAGACGATAATTTTGACTTTTAAAAACATTGTACGATTGCAATTATTTCTTTTGCAGCAAACAATTTTTTATTACCGCTTACCAAAATCGTCTAAAAAATGTGCGAATAGCCTCTGTATTTGTGGTTTTAGCTAACTAAATAAGCAATCTAAAACACCGTCGGGACCTTGAGGCGTACCCTCCCCCCCCCCACGTACCGAGAAATTATAAGTGTAACTGAAAAAGTAAACTACAGCCACTTTCCACTTTGCAGCATTATGTGTAAGAATTATGTCATTAAACTGTTCAATTGCTTTTGTATATCCCACACTCAGCAGGTCGTGGTCAGTGTCTCGAGCTTCCAGAGAGTATGCTTGAGTTCGCATCACGGACTAGGCAAAGACGTTCCCATGTTATTTCCTCGTAGTAAACCGTTGGTTTACCTTTATAGTGCTCCTATAAGAAAATATTCAATTCGTATCGTTGATGGGTTAATGTCCTCATGATAGAGTCACTAATGCGTTCGAAAAAAAATAGTAAATAAACTAAATTTAAGTACTTACCTATGCGCTATTGTTACTATTCTATGATATGAATGCATTTTTACATTAATGCAGGGATTCTCAACCTTTCAGGCTCTGTCCCCCCCCCCCCCTTTTGAACACCGATGTGAGTCACGCCTCCCCCCCCCCCCCCCACCACCACCACCATATGTGGTCAATACAAGAAGTACAATTCGAATTTGAAACTGAAGCTGGTTATTAAATGAAAATATAGAATGAATAATTTCATACACAAAATTTAATATTACTACACATATCTTAATTTCGAACATATTATTATTAGAACATACGAAATCAAAGAAATAAATACAGATCAAATATATTTGAGGTAATCAAGGATCTAGGTGGGGTTGGCATGTAATACCAGTCACTTTCACAACATTAATGAGATGGCTGGCACTGTTTGTCCTTGACAAGTTTTTGAATATTAGGTTGTAACTGTGACAAAGCACACCTCAGGTCACTTTCAACGTCCAGACGTACGACAATTATCGTTTTTTTACAATTACAACAATTATCGTGTTCGTGTTCGTATGTCGAAAATACGTTACGGTTACATTGTAACCGCAAAATTGAGTACATTAAATTACAGTTAGTTTTACTTTTTATTTTACCATTTTTTAATTTCATGCCTCCCTTGAAATTTTCTACGCCGCCCCCCCCCTCCCAGGTTGATAACCGCTGCATTAATGTATATAATTTCGAGCCTGAAAGTAGCTTGCGGTTAAACCTTTTACGATCGTGCCTCTCGCAACAGAACATAAATCTCACTTCACTAGCAACCACGTTATTTTGCTCTGATAATTATAAGACCACTACATTTAATGTTTTATTGTTATATATTAATACAAAGCTGCAGTAGTACTAATATGTAAATGCAGGTTTAGTATCACGTATTCAAAAATCCAAAATATTTTAAGCAATGGCATGAATCATACGGGAATAAATCCCCATATGACCGCACTTATCAGATATATTTGAAATTAGGAATCATAAAATTAAAAAAAAATAGAAACACTGATCATACATTAGAAAATGATGATCAGATAACACTTAATACCTATATCGATATCATTTGTCTAAGAAAAGCATTTGTCAATATCTTAGTGTCAACAAAAATTGTTTACACATAAGAAAATATCCCACATGTTCCACAAAATAAACAGTCATTAAAACCTAAATAGTGGTACACTCTAAAGAGTAGGGGAAATTAAATACAATAACATTGCCAGCGTATAGAATAGCTAATTTGAAATCTCTCTAACAAAAATCTACTTCTTTAGGAAATTGATTTTTTGCGTCGTTACAACAGCTGTCCTTGATGAAATTTTCCACTGCATTTTTCCAAAAACTCTTTCATGGCTTGTTTCCTCTTTCATTAATTCCCAATAAGAAATTCCTGGGAAATTCAAGGACGATGTTTCGTAGCTTTTTGTCCACTTTGTTCCTTTGCCTTTAAAATTACGGCGTGAAATTGCTGATATTTTTTAAAGAGAATTAGATGGTGTTTTCTTTTTCTACTTCCAAAGGGTGTAGGAAAATTTACTCCAGGGGGAAAAACAAAAAAACTTGTTAGTTTAAAAGAAATGCTTAAAAAGATTTATTTCAATTTAATTTTAAATGAAGAAGTAAAAGAAAACTGTTCTGGAAAAAAAGTATTTAATTAAAATATTTGAAAATATGAAATTTACTCAAAACAAAAATTGATTAGTTACGTCGAAAAACTATATCGATCATTTTTTATACCTGTTTGCTTATGTTCCTAAAACACAGAATTTATTGAACAAGGAAGTTATTAACTTGACGTTTTCTTACAAAGATAATTATAAAAATTATTTTAACTAATTAATTTTCTTCATGTTAATTTTTTCCCTGAAATATGATATTTATTTTATATAAAGAAAAAGGAAATCATCAGAAGTAATTACGGTTAAGAAATATATTCATGCATGGGGAATATCCTGGAATCAAATCCTTGTTTAATATACCACTGTCCCTAAATGTTTGAATTAGTTTTTTATTTGAGAGAAATTTGAATTTCGTGTAGGAAAGAATGTGTTTACATATGAAAAAAATAACATAAATATCAAGTATATCACTCTTATGTTCCTTTAAAAGCGTCTAAATGTACTTCGAATCAGTATGCATTTTTAATCAATGATATTAAGAAAAGAATTTCAGTACAAGAGATTTTTAGATACTAAGGATATATATGCCACAATATAGTCCCAAAAATTTGTAATATAATCTATAATCTGTAATATAATATATAATGATTTTATATTATATTTGCATTGCTTTGAAGCAATTTTAAACAAATTATGAAGTATGTAGACTTTAATAGCGGCACATCCATGAATTTTTTTTCTCGTTTAAAAAATAAAAACCCGTTTATTATATCAGTGTAAATTATAAAGGAAAAATAAAGTGATGTTTAAGAAATTTACATAATTTTACTATTAATCTATAATCATTGACTCATGATAGAATTTACACCAGTATTCTTTATAAGATACAATTAAGTAATTCGAAAGATTACGTCGTCCCTGGTGGTCAGTCCATGCAATAAATGTCAAACTGATGACCAGCGCTAGCAAGATCCTGCAAACTCATACTAAGTAAATAAGTAAAATAAAATGTAATCAATACTTCTTTAATTCCACAATAAATTAAAAAATGGAATTCTGGAATTGAAGAAGTGAGTTTTTCACGAGTTTAAAGTAAATTACAAGAAAGCTGAGAGTAACGACTGGAGTGAAATTTCAATGTCTAATCCTAACAAAGTTTTAAGAAATACCTTTACTTAGTTTAAAAAGCACAGAAATGATTTCAGGAGTTAAGAAAATGGTGACTTGCTCTTGGGCTCTGAATTTTTGTTTTTACATTACAGACACTGGTGATACTTTAAAAAACATTAGACGTTGCGGCTGAAGATATCTTCTTAGTTAATTCCTTCACGTAGGTTGGAAGAGCAAAGTCTGCAGTCAATTAACCTAATTTTTTAGGTAATATTGAAGTTAATTATTAGCGCAAACCTATAGATTCACATATCGCAACTATCCCAAAATTATTTTGAATAAAAGATTAATAATTCAATAAACAGAAGTTAAAAAATGTAGACTTTATTATTGATATTTAAGAGTTAATTTACTTCTGCTACAAGATTAAATCATGCAGTTAATATTCAAAAAAGTAGTACAGCTATGTCTTTTGATCAATCTTTATTAAAATGAAGGTTGTTCAAAAGACATAGCCTTTTTAAATATTATGTAACTTTTTTAAAAATACATAAAGGCATATTTGGCAATGTTTTAAAAGTTTAAAAGTGTATTTTCTATCAAAAGCTTTATTCATGCATACACAGGAAAATCGCAGAGTAATAAGAAAAAGTTTATATGACAGCCTAAATTAAAAAATATTGCTTTGTTTTAGAATGCTTCTCATTTTATACATAAAACTGAAACTTTTCAAGTCCATAGAAACTAGAAATATTTTGAACAATTGTATTGACCATGTAGATATATCATCCTAACCCATACCCGAAAAGTTTCTTTTTTGATTATATTTCCTTGGTTGATGTTTGTCTCAGTATGCTTGAGCACAATTAATTTGAATTTATTGCCCCTATATTTAACCTAACAATACCCAAACACAAACCAAATGTGAGTCGAAATTTATTCCTACTAATTACTGTTTCGTAGTATCATTTTTCTTGTTAAGCCAAATCTAATTAATCTGACAGCAAAAGGGACATTTTTAAAATGGCAGGTGTAATAAATTATGCTTCCTCGAATTCTTGCAAAAACTAGAGGTGAATGTTATTAATAGAGTTAAATCTTGCAGAAAAGAATACTTTATCTGCAATGAAATCTCGATAAATGAGTATATTTTCTTAGGCAATCTCTGCTACGGGAAATTTAATGATGCATCGTAAATTTCCCTTTTTTCCCCTGGTCTATTATCTTCTTAAATAAAACTAGATAGAGTAAAAAGAAAATGTTTCTTTTTCTATAAAGATGATATCACGTAAGGTTCGGAAGTATATTGAAAATTACCTCGATTCTATGAGACACGTTGGTTTCCCATTTGGGTTAAATTGATATACGGTCTATTGAAGGGAATCTCACATATTTTTGTTAATTTTCAGAATATATATCTGGTATCTAATAAAACAAATAAAATCTTTTGCCACTTATATTTACTTTCAACAGCTCATATTTTATAAAATATTTCGATTCTGTTCGAACGATCATGCGTTGCAGCTAATTATTAAAAAGAGGATGAAATGTTATTGGGATGTTAAGAAAGACTTTTAACTATAACGATCAAAAAATTCTATGTTGGCCCCCGTAACACGCAACAAAACAGAAATAAATAGATAAATAAATAAAATGTAATATTTATTCAAATTGATAACGTTTCTCCTTTTGTATAGCATCGTCTTAAAGTTTTACTTGAGATAAAATATGTTCAAGTAAACTTTTATCGAGTTTTAAGTCTAATTCGTGCATACATAGCAATACAAAATGCAACTGATTTTGTAGATCTCCCATGTCTCATTTTCTCCGTGAAAAAAGTTGTTTGATGAGTCTGGGCAAAACAAGATTTTATTTTTTCTCCATTACACAAAACTTGCGCTCGGCAAATTAAACGCTTGTTTCACTAATCGCTACGGAAATTGATGCCAATTCATATTTCAGAACAAACAGTAGTCCAAGGAGGCTAAATTTGGGTTATACGGAGGATGGGGAAGAGTTTTATAGCGCCATTATAAAGGTTTACCACTACAGTCTCAAATGAATGAGCCGGAGCAATGTCGTGGCGAAAAGCGGAAATGCTAAATGTGACCTTTTTATCTTAGTTTCAACATTTAAATGATCAACTAAAGAGGTATTTACTCTACGAGGATATTTTTTTTTTCATTTTCCAAGTATTCAATAAAGATTATACCATGAGCACAAAAAAATAAACAGGGGCCATAACCTTTCCTGATGATGGAATAGCTTCCGCTTTTTATCGGCTTCAGCCCAATGTTTTGACTGTTCTTGCTTTTCTGACTCGCAGTGATGTATCCACGTTTCATCAACTATTACGAAATGACTCAAAAATTCATCTGGATATCTTTGAAAGAGCTCCAATTTTGCTTCGAATTGTTTACCCCTTTCACATTTTTAATCGATAGTTAGCAAAGGCAGCACTCACTATGCCGACTGTTTTCTCATATCCATATATTCATGTAAGATAATGTGCGCCCTCTGATGAGATGGCAACAGCCTCAGAAATGTGCCGCACTTGTAATCATACCCTTCATCTCCATATAATGGATGCATTCAATAATACCTAGCGTACTGACCTGTGCAGGGCATCCAGTACGTCCAGAGTCCCATGTGCTCCATTGCAACTCCATTACACCGGACAGGGCCCCACTAAGGCCTACAGAGATGAAAACCCTACTGGAGGTGGGATAACAAAGCGCAGCTGGAGGAGATTTGCTTGTGCTCATTCAGCTGTCATGAGAGTCAATAAACCTCCTTGAAACTAACTCCTTTTAAGCCATAGTGTAAACTGACTTTAATATTTATCAGGCGTGCAAGGGGCTGGGGGTGCCTTGAGTGGATGATAGATCTGTACTGCTTGTCCGGCATCCTCCAGCCCCACAGAAATTGAAAATGCATACGAACTTGGGAAATTAACCCTCTACTGCGTATTCAGGCTCTTGCTACGTAGTGACTGGACTTCAGGTGTATCATGGACGATGGGATTTTTATGGCCTGGGGGTCCGAGGTGATAAACTCAAAGGTTATCAGGCGTGCATTTAGTTTCGAAAGCCGTTTTGTCCCTTGTAACGCAATGTTTTATCATCACGCGGAAATCGTTTTTATCCACTGTACGAGCACTAACAAGAGTTGATCTGTTAAAATTGCTGTCATTCGCAGACTGTCGTCGAATCCGTTTACAACTGCCATGAGTTCTTTAAAGAACGCTAAATGCGAATGTGCCAACATTTTACGTTCAGTGGTTACGTCGTCTTGGACTTTGAATTGTCACAGTGATGTTGAAGGAGGAGAACGTGGTCGAAACTATGTCTCAAATATTTCCCACAAATGATAAGGTCAGACGACTCAGGTGACCAGGATAGATGCTTAAACTAATCTTTATGGTATGACACGTCTCGCACAATGAACAGGTGCGTTATTGTCTTAGAAACGGTTATTGGGGGATATGGCTCCTACAATAGGATGCATGTGGTCAGCCAGAACAGTTTCGTTGACTTTCGATATCACAGGATACTGAAGAACAATTAAGTACCTAAGGGAATACCAATAGGTAGGCACCCCATAGTGTTTATTAGATACTATGGGGCAGAATGAGCACCATCAGACAGTCCAAACAGTCGGGATGCTTCGGAAGGTGTTTGCCAAACATATACTATACCAGTAGTAGGAAACACCGTGAAGCTCGATTCATTCGACTATATGATACGATGTCAATCATTTGAATCGAGTATTTATGTTCGTGGCATCATCTAACTCGCTTTATCGCTTTGGTGTCAGCAATGACTGGCTTCTGGATGGCCGCACGGCCATAAGTTCCAGCTTTGAGCAGCTTCCAACCAACTTTTTTTTATTGAAACAGGATCATTACGCCTAATATTCACCTCATCTTTAATTTTCTCTATTCTAGTCATAGGTTTTGGTCATAAAATCAGTACCAAGTTCCGCCTTTCCTGCGCTCACATCTTCGCGTGACACCACACTATTTGTGGTTAGAGGCAACGCCTTGTTCATTTCTGTACAGTGCCATAATCTATGATGCTGTGCCTCGTGATACAACGTTAAATTCTACCGTTATAGTTACAGAAGCATCCAAAAGACACGCACCAAACATCAGACCTTCCTGCAAGTCACTCACATTCATTGTTTTGATATCCCCCCTATTATGCACAGTATATAAATACCTTTAAATTAATGACAATTATTTGTAGGTGAGTAGAATACATGATATATTTGAAGCGCTAATAGTTTTTGTATAATAGCACTATACCTCAAACTTCCCCTCCCCCCCCTCAAAGAAAAAGTATCCTCCTTTAATCATTCCTATCAAAGTTCTAAGGATTTAAACCGGCTTAAGTCGAGGGGTGATTGTATACGATATATGTCTTATGTAATATTTGATGGTTTATTTTTGGTTGTTCTGCAGTTTTTATCCAGCTACAAAATTTTTCGCTAGAATTTTTCTTTCGTTGCCTCCAAGAAAGAAATTATGATTTTAGAGAAACGATTTTATTAAAACCCATAATTTTTCCTCCCTAAGTTAGTTATTTCTTTGCTCTCTAATTTAAGCTGTCTTACGGAGAAAGATGATGTACAAGATTAAACATTTGTTAACTTAATACTTTTTTTTCATGTTTCGAAGATCTTATTTGAAAAACTAATAATTTTTGAAAGTTTCACATTTATCAAAAGAATTATTCCCTTTCTGCTTTCATAATTTATCATACTGAATGTGATGAAAAGTTTTCATAGTTAGGAATTCTTTTAATTCATCTGATTTCCATAAATCAAAAAAGTTAGTCTGAAAAAAATATTAAACCTGAGACTAAGCTTTACTTTTTTTATGGCTTATAATAATCCTTTTTTATTGCCCTTTTTCAATTAAATAAAATATATTTGTTATGGAACTTCTTTCAATAGGTAAAGTTTTTAAAAAAATTCTAGTTCTTTAATTGTTTTACGCCTTATATCGTAGTTAGAGAAATTTACAAAACATATGACCAACGTGATTCATATAAGGCATTATTTTATTTAATTTTCTTGGCTCAAAATGAAAAGTAATATAACTTCTCCCATCATCCTTTTAAGTGAAAAGTTTTCTAATGCATAGTTCATATATGTAATATTGTTTTTTGTTAATTATAATGGGTAGAAAAGAAAAAAAGAAAAATACTGAAAATCAACAGTTCTATAAAGTTTTAGAAAAAAAGTAATTATGTTAAGTTTAAAATAAATGTATGTGTCATTGAATTTTAACAATTAACCATAATACTTCACATATTATTTGCAAGAAGTTTTCATTAAGGAAATACTGAAAAAAGTAATGAATATTTTGTAAGAACATTTAATTTAAATAAAGATTGTATAATTTAGGTATTTCTCTGCTAGAAATAAATTCTTTCTAATAATACTCAGAAATTTAATTCCGCATTATTTAGTCTAATTATAACGAAAGGTGTATACTTTTTTCTTTCAGCTGAAGCACTTTACCTATATTACATCTTAATAATTTAATTATTTTGAAAATGTTTATAAAATATAAGGAAATCCTTAATAAGATATTAAAATATGACTGCTTGAGGAAAGTTTGAACCTGTCTAACACCTTCCTAACCCAAATTA
The DNA here is from genome assembly GCA_907164885.2 of Dolomedes plantarius. NCBI lineage: Eukaryota > Metazoa > Arthropoda > Arachnida > Araneae > Dolomedidae > Dolomedes > Dolomedes plantarius. The sequence continues at coordinate 164,589,447 of OU015492.1, forward strand.
TTCAGTATAGCATTTTTTTCAGTATAACATTTAAATAATAAATTTTAACGCTCAAATTGCACACATTACAAATACAAAATTTATGCAAGTGGTATGCTTAACTTGTGAAGTCAGGAAATGGAAGACTTATATAAATGCAGGCTCACGAGAAAAACTAAGCTAAAAATCAAATCCATCACGGCATACTATATGTCTTGTTCCTTATGCTTATAAAGGTTAAATGTCCACTGTTCTGCTCCAACTGTAAAACTTTCATGCATATTCCAGATCAGGAATAGCGTTTAAAATGTGAATAAGCACTTAGTCTCGAATTTCAATACTTTATGGTTCTTTTAGTGAAAAAAACGTAGGATCATCTTATATATTTTGCATTATAAATTTTATGACTTACGCTAGGATTATTTTAAAAGTATAAAAAATTTAACTTCTAAATATCTTTCCTTTATTAATTAAAAATGAGATCAAACTTGCATGCATATGTATATGTTTCCATCTTTACTTCTCTTACCTTATTCCTCCCATTCCAATCATTAATAATTCCTTAATTTTTATGAGGTAATAGTTTTCTCATTTTTCCTGCTATGCTTCCAATAAAAATATGCTCTATTGCTCGAAAATTGCATCGTAAAAAAATCGATATACTTCGCTCTCTTTTCTATCATAATATATATTCAATTATTTTCGTACCTGATATATATTTGTATATTCTAATCGAAAAGCAAGGAGAGAAAATCCATAGATAATCGACAAACGCAACACATGTCTGTCTTATAAGGTATTATAAAAATTGTATTTAATTGGGCTGCAGCAATCTTTTTCTTACATACTAATTGAAAACAATCAAATATACAACAGGTGTATCATGAAGAGTATTATTTCCCATCTGCAGGTATCTAGTTTCAATCGAATTTTATGAGTTCTTAAACTCTTGATGAAAAGACAGTATAAAAAATAATGTAATATGAATCCTGAGATCACGCAATTTTGAAATTAACTGCATATATACATATATATTTTGTTCTTCTGTTTCTTCGATTTTGATAAAATTGTATGTTTGCTTCTTTATAACCTTTCTTATTATACGTTAACTAGATGGCCCGTGCGATCCTTTCAGGTGTGAATAAAATACGATAAATTTTATACCAAGGTATAAAATTTATACCTTGGTATAATTTTTACCTTGGTATAATTTATACCTTGGTATAATTTTTTATACTTGGTGGTTTGTAGTAGGATGAAAGAAGAACCGATTCATTTGTAGCAATTGTTTATTTGTCAAACAACAATGGTGGGTAAGGATAATACAAAACCAATTACAAAACGCCTTTGAAGGCAATATTGGAGGTGAAGCATAAGACAAAACAGGGGAACATGAGATATGTACACGTCAAAACACCTTTGTAGAAAATATTAAAAGTTAAATATGACACAAACTCGTGGAAAATGTGATATTTGCATTACAAAACCTCTTTGCCCACAATTTGACTGGGCCGTTTCGAGGCATCCCGGGAAAGAACATTAGGGCCCAAAGTCAGTTTTTCACTCCGATTCTCAAACAAACAATACAATGTTTTCTTTTTGAATTAACAATTCGTCAAAAGCGGAGAACGTAATCTTTAAAATGGTACCTCATTTATCGACTTTGGTTAAGAATGAACGGAGAGAAAGGGGTCGTCACAAATAATCACCTTCTAGAAATAGTATATATGGTTTTTCCCTGAAAAAAGAATAATGTACACCTACGCGAATGTTGCCAATAAAGAAACTCATTAATGAAATTACAGAGTGATAATAAAAGCAAACGATTTTTTAAATTTAAGAGTTCAGTGCGATTGATAGTGGTAAAATGATAAAAGCTAGCGCGTGCGCCATCTAGGGGAATAAAAATTGTTTATAATGTCTATACTTCGATTTTTTAAACAAACAATAAGATGTGTAATTATAAATTAACAATTCGCACGAAGCGGTAATTTTAATCTTTAAAATTGCACCTCATTTTTCGATTTTGGTTAAGTATGAGGGAAGAAAAACGGATAAAACAAAAAACACCTTTTGGAAATAATTATATATAGATTGATATGAAGCAACTGACGACTATGGATGTAGTTTATCATGCACCAAGTTCTTTATTGGAATACACGATTTTATGCGAGCTTTTAAAAGACATAAACAATGCATAACACTTTTTATAATTTTTTTAAAATTTGAATGTAAAGCATATATCCCGCTTTACATAGTCATTAATTTTTAATATTTAGTATATCCTTATCGCCACATTTCCCCCCCATCTGCATTTACTCGAGCATTTACTCTTTTGATAGCATATCCACTTCTATGTGCTTTCACATATTGTTCTTCGTTACCTTATAAATGGCCACGATTTCACTGTATTTTATCATTTTCAATCTAGAATATGTCATTATTTTCCATATTTCAAGAAATATTATTTCAAATCCTCTAAACTGAATATCTTACTTCCCCCTTCGATAAATTTACATTAAGGGAGAATTCCATATGCGAAATTCACCAAATATATGAAATTTCAGAGAAGAAAATTGTCATTAAAATGCAATGTTTTTAATGCATTAGAAAAAATCCTCAATTTTTTTTTCGAAGCGGCTCAGGTGGCTAATTGGGAAAGTCACATTTCTTTCAACATGAAGTTTTTTTATTTACTTTATCCTACAACTGTTGGAATAAATTGAATAACAGTCAGAAAATAATAATTCATAACGAGTCTGAAAATAATAGTCTTAGAAAGCATATTTAAAAATAAATATCGAAAGTATGTTCCTCTGAGGAATTTGTCAAACTGTCATCCACAGGCTGAAATGTGTTACTTCAAATTCTGAATTTCCGATAATGGTTTCGAAGTACCTATGCATTTCTACATCGATTTCTCCTTGAAAAGTTTTGCTAGATAAATATATCATTTAAACGAGAATATACCCACACGCATTTAGGTCTAATTTTACCGATAATCGTTTCAAATAGCATATAGGCAAATAGGAATTTACAGAATTTGAATTTATCTTTATTGAAAGCCTTAAACGCATTTAAATCTTCAATGGTATTTCAAACGCATTTAAATCTTCTAATGGTAAATAAATACTGAAGTTTATTATTTAACACACTTTCCTTAAGGACCCAGTTTGGGCAAATCAATAAGGTATACCTAAATTGACCCCAAGCAAATTTAATATTTTTTCCAAAACCCACGTTCTCAAACAGGAAATTAAAATACGTTTTATTAAAATTTTTCCTCTCTTTCTTCATAAAATCAGATAAGATTCATTATCGTTACTCAAGTTTTAAGTGTTTTATTGGAAGCGAACGTATATATTAACTAACTGAATACCCTCAAAATTTCAGTCCTTTCGCTACGGAGTACATTATAGAATAATTACGAGTACAATGAAAATCGTAACGGGTATTTTTATAAACAAAATAATTTAAAATAAAATAGTCAAATGGAATTTAATAAAACATTCTACAGAATATAATACAGTTAATATAGTACAGTTTGAGGAACATTTTCCCCGTCAATAACCAAAATTTCCTCAACTATTTTTTGACGGAGATATGCACAAAGAGACGCCGAAAATAGTCGCAGAGGATACGATTTTCCACACAAACGTATTGGAGTGTCACAATTTACCCCCTTAGGGATGGAATGTCAAAAATCCTTTCTTATCGGCTATCCATGTCATTATAGTAATGCACTGTCAAAATTTCAGCCCTTTGGGTCCAGCGGTTTGGTCTGTGCGATGTCTGTCGGTCAGTCACGGAACTATTTCATATATAGGTTTAATTTAATATCCATAAAACATACTACTTTGAATTAAATTCTTAAAAAACTTCCATCTCAATTAGTCTAGTGATTAAATTTTATCTTTTACTGTATTTTAATATGTTTTTTGTCACTTTATTTCGTTGTTATCCGCCTGACGCAAAATTAATTTAAAGTATCACAAAAAGAAAAGAAATCTTGTGATTCGCATTTAATATATTAAATTCTAAAATTTCATCTTTAAAAATTCCCCAATAAATCAGAAAATGGAGGTAAAGCTTGGAAAGACATTATAGAGTTTCTATGCTCACTTCTACCCAGACTTGGGTGTATATAATTTGAAGTGGCACTCTATTTGAATTTGAAGCAAACACAGTTTATACATGAAACAATGTTTATTGAATTCGTTGCTCATATAATTGGCTTTTAAAGCAATAAGCATGCGTACTACTTGTACGAAATGTATAAACACAGCTTTCAAGAACAATATATTTTTATACTCACGAACAGTAAGTCAAACCAGCAGTACTGCCATGTAAACTTCTGGCCCGCTAAGCACTAGCGCAGGATAACACCTTTTCAACCTTAACAACCTCTTCCTTTTTTATTAATGACGCTGCGTGGTATTTATACTAAGCGCGTATGCCGAAATTAGCATATCTAAAGCAGCTTCTTTAATTCACTCAAAAGTGCGATTCTTGTGAATCGAATCTTGTGTATACCTTACACTGGCCTCCCTCGAAAAACAAAATTAGGTAACTGAGGTCTGAACGGCTTCAGTTAACTAATTGAAAACGCGTGCTATTCTGACTTTTTACATAATGGGTGGCAAAGCCAAAAAAACCTTCCACACGTTGTGTGGAGGAAAAACGCCACTACCATTTTACAAAACTAACCCCGAAGGGTCCAGGTGACACCATCAAACAGTGGATTTGCAGAGTTGCGGATACTGGGATGCCCACTGCGCCCTAAAATATCTATTTTAATTAAAAGTGACAACACAATTGCACAGCATGACATTTCTTGACTGTATCTGCTCTCCCCCAATTTATAATGTACATGTGTTATTTTTTTGTGAAGTTAGTACATTAGTGGTTAATTGGTATATTGTGCAGTATGTATTTTTTTTCTAGTCACTACATGTCCCCTTCAAAAATTTATAAAACAACAGTATGCCGTATATTTTTTTTCAGTGGCTCACTCCTTCCCCTCAAAATGTTTACACAGTATATATAATGGGGAATTTCAAACCAATTTGGTTCGGTTTTATTAAAGGGTGGGTGGTGAGAAAAAGATAATTGATACAAGACTTGTTCATGAATGCAGCAACTTCCTTGCACCAGTCTGTCCAATCCGTGGAACCTCTCTTGATGGTCGCAGTCCTAGTAAAGGGGTTCGTTGACCGTGTGGGCATCCTTCGTGCAGAAGGTCGTAGGTCCTGAGGCGCTGGTCCGGCTTGACGATGGACAGGAGGTCTCTTGGGAGGAGGCCAACCTTGCTGGGCGGCTGATATCTTCTGTTTCCTGTACTTATGCAAAGGAACTTTAAAATTGTCATTCTTCCTTTTCATAACCTTGTGTACCTTATGTGTGCCACGTTCATCCTTAGATGGAGGTTTTGTAGTGCACACTTTACTTTTCTCCGTACTTTTTAGAGTATAGGCATTAGATTTTAATGCAGATTCTATTGTTTCAAATTTATACGCCGAACCAACGTGTTTAGTTACTGGCTTTATCTCTCTACTTGTGTCATGTTTTTCAACAAACTGACTCTGTTTTTGGTATTGGTGCTTATGCAACTTCTTGTTTACCGCCTTAATTACTTCAGTATTTGCAGTTTTAATGCTGGAACCTGAAGGCGCTTTTTCACGTTTTTTATCCCCCTTAACTTTAGTTTATCCTCTTTTGACGAAAAAGTCTCTTTGAAACTTGCGATATCAGAATCGTTATCATTTAAATTCTTTAACACTGCTTCAGTTTTAGGAAGATTAAGCTTTTCGTACTGGTGCGTTTTAATGCAACCTGCGTCTATAACTTCCGAAGCATCAGCTAAACTACTTACAGAATAACTCTGTGTCAACTTTTCATCCTGACTCTCAGTATGGTTTTCATGTACTTTATTTAAAACCATATTATCAACCTGGCCTACACAATCCTCATTCGGCTGGGAACTTGAAATAATATAATCATTACCTAGCGAGTTCCTAATATCGTTTAAAGAATTTTTATTATCGTCAACTAATAAGTATTCACTAACTGCCGTAACGCATACTTCGTCATCTACTAAATTTCCTTCATTAACAGATGTGTGAATATCATCTAAAATATCAGGTATAGCATTGATAATATCAGGTATAGCATTAATAGAAGTGTCAGATGATTTATTTTCTAAACCACTAGCATTAGTATCGGCACTATTTTCAGAAATTTGTACTGGAATTACCTCATCATTCCAGCTAGACTCACTTTCTTTATAAGCCACAAAAATACCCTGACTTTCACTATTCTCAAAATAATGATTACTGCTCGGACAAAATAATACATTTGACCAAACAGTTTCAACAGGTTGAACCATATCGTGTGAATCAACTTGCCAGTGCAAGTAAGGTGCTTGCATATTATTTTCTTTAAGTGCACTAATTTCATTATAACGCCGTGCGCTTCTATTATTTTGCCTGCGGTACTGCTTACGCTGCTGGTTTGAAACTCGCGAAAAATTTTGGCGCGGCTGTATAAAACTTCTCGTACCTGAATGACGGTACGGGGTAGCGAAGAAATGCCTATTGTCATATTTAGCTAAAGCTTGAAGGAGGGTAACCTTGCTTGTAATTGTTTGATTATCTAAAAAATCTTGAACACTTGGCTTCAAACGTTGGATAACTATTTTTAAGATTACCGCTTCCGTTACCTCTTCTAAATATTCCTCACACTTGGAAATCTTTTCCGTAGCAAAATCTAACGCAGACTGACCTTCACGTTGCCTTAGAGAATAAATTTCCGCTTCAATTTCACTTTGATTAAAGGTCTTTGGAAAAACGCTAAGAAACTGTTGCTTGAATGACAAATAGTCAAAAATCAGATTACTGCTTTGCATACACGTGTACCACTGATATGCACTACCTCTTAAAGCGGCTAGAGCAATTTTAAGTTTATCCCCCTCTGGGGTGCATTGTTGCTGAAAGTAATGCTCAATTTTCTTTAGGAATTGGTTTGAGGGGCCGCCATTGAAGGTGGCTTCGAATGGCGCAAAATGCTGAACCATAATTACCCGAGGGAAATTTCCAGCAGGGTTTTGTTCTACAACACTCATTTTTAAATAGTATATAAGTACTTGCAACAATTTTATCAATATAAGTTCACAGTACACAGTATAATTTCAATTATGTTGTTCGTTACAAATTTAACGCTAACTACCAGGGTATATATAATTTCGGGCGCCAGTATAGAGTTTCTATGCTCACTTCTACCCAGACTTGGGTGTATATAATTTGAAGTGGCACTCTATTTGAATTTGAAGCAAACACAGTTTATACATGAAACAATGTTTATTGAATTCGTTGCACATATAATTGGCTTTTACAGCAATAAGCATGCGTACTACTTGTACGGAATGTATAAACACAGCTTTCAAGAACAATATATTTTTATACTCACGAACAGTAAGTCAAACCAGCAGTACTGCCATGTAAACTTCTGGCCCGCTAAGCACTAGCGCAGGATAACACCTTTTCAACCTTAACAACCTCTTCCTTTTGTATTAATGACGCTGCGTGGTATTTATACTAAGCGCGTATGCCGAAATTAGCATATCTAAAGCAGCTTCTTTAATTCACTCAAAAGTGCGATTCTTGTGAATCGAATCTTGTGTATACCTTACAACATTTCCTTTTAAAGGAATTTTTATGGTCTTTCTCGTGATATAAATTTTATATCCCTCAGATTATTATTTTAAATGCTAACTTAAAAAAAAGTTACAAAAACCGATTAAAATTGTAATTTTTAAAAAATCTAAGAAGAATTTTTCCAAAAATCTTTCTTAGTGCACCACTACATTATAAGAAAATTCGCCATGCAAAATTAGGTGCAGCGGTTTGGTCTGCGTTATCTGTCAGTCAGTCAATCAGTCAGTCATGGAACTATTTTATATATATATAGGTTAAAATGCTTTAATCAAAATTATATTCGGTAAATCTTCTACCGCAGAAGAGAGCTTTATTTTTACATTCAGTTCTAAAATTTGAAGATAACATATTTAACTTCTCAACATTAAACAGCCATTTTAAAGAAACTATCGTGATTTAACATTAAAATTTCTCTCTCTTTCTCTAACTCCTAAGCAGATTCTGTGCTTGAATGCTTATAACTAGATTCTGCAATTCCCGAAACATTCTTCTTTTGTTGTTGTTGCTGATGCTCTGTGGCCGAGAGTGCCAGACCAGTTCCATGTAGGCTTTGCGGACTAAAGAGTGCGACTCAGGTATACAAAACCACCACATAGGTCCGACTAGACTAAACCTCAATTTTGACCGGAAACCCTCAGGGGTGGCATCTGGGGAATCGTACCTTCTCCCACTCTCTCTGACTCCATCGGAGACATATCGGAGACTTTTCGGTCTACGTATTTAACGTGCTCATATCCTGTATAGACATGAAGGTATTTAGTGGAGCCTGTCGGAATTCGAACCGATCTCCCTCGGGGCTGAAAACCGTCGAGCCCTTACTAGGCTACCTTAGGTCCATTCTGCCTTTGTTATCACCCACGATTAAAATTAGCATTTTAAAAGTTTTCTAAGGTTTAAATCAGACATTTTTATCAAGATTGTGGAGACCTATATCAGGCTATACCCTGTATATAGCTTTAAAAATGTCAATTACAACTATAAATTACGGAGCGGCTTTTCTTCGATTTCTAAATCCCAAGAAATATCTCCCCCCTCTTTTATCACAAAATGAGAGAAAGCAGAAAATGTAAACCGGAATACGTTTCCCTTCCATACTAGAATATTTGAATACATTCGTCACAACTGGAAAAACTTTTAAGGTGTTGCAGCATTTTATACTTCGAAATTTGAAACATGCCGGAAAGTACCATTTCAACACCTAAAAATTTCATTGCGGTTAACCACTTTCGGGAAATTTTGTTGTTATTTTCGGAAATAACGTCGAGGAAAAATTTAAAAAAAAAGAAGTCTTAACAGATTTCCAGTCTTCTGTGGAAAGCAAATGCCAAATTAATCCTGATTTAAGCAAGAAAAAAATCGCATCGTACACTCTGGATTCAATAGAGTCAAAAATTTGGCAGCAATAAATCTCAGTTCCTAACGACATGTTCATTGTTGTGGCTGAATTTCGTAATCTCCCGATAGTGTATAATGACGTTTCTCAGCAACTCTAATGACATTGATATTTTCTCTCAGGACATTAAATCATTGAACAGTGTTATATGAATATTAGATGAGAAATATAATTGAGACTTAAATTTTTTTCTTTCTAAACTGAATAGCTGTTCAACTGCATCTATTTGCATGCTTCACATACTATAAAAATTTATACACAATGCTTAAAGTTTAAAAGTTGTGGCAAAAACTCTATTCTTTGCAGGTTTCTTATAAAAATCAATTGATCGTAATCTTTTTCACAAATTTATAAATTCGGAGCATTTCATCGGTAACATTTTCTTAAAAATGCTAAAGATGGCATAGTTTGAATTCCAACCTCCTATTATCAAACACTTCAATATTTCAAAAAGTTTATTCAATGGAATTATTTTCTTAATTTTAGGGAGGAATTTTCTCTACCCATCCTTAAATATCATGGTTATGAAGAATTTATCTTTGGCCAAGTCGGACTCCGACCCTTGTGGTGCCAGTCAAAACAGGAGCCAAACCTTCATCGCCCATAGCCTTCGGGACTTGATTTGATGTTGCTGTCGGTCAAGTGGCATAAACCACAACAACAACAACAAAAACAACAGAAAAATTTAATTCTACTTATATGGAGACTCCTGTAAATTTTACTTATTTATTATGAATTTATCACAGGAACGCACTATATGAAAGCAGTTCAGTAGTAAGACTAGAGTCTAAACAAAAAAAAACGTGGGAACCAAAGCCGGCGGTACCCATCTCCGCTTTATAGACCATGGGATTGGGGTTCCATACAGCATATGTCTCAGTCAGGTGGTCAACCTGACGTGGGACCCCCAGAGTTTAGTTCCCAAGCATGCTTGGTCTAAGTGTTCTTGGTCATGCTTGGTCTAAGTCCATAGATGTTATTTTCATGTGGGTCATTTTATCGACCCATTCAAGAGATGAAAGGCTGAGTCGACCTTGCCCAGTCGCAGGGTCGAACCCTGGACCTGTGGAGTGGCAGCTTGGAGCCACCGGGCGTCAAGAGTCTACTACCCAGCAAATATGCGACCCATTCCATTTATATAAACGCTAAATACTTGAGAACTCTTGCCCATTAAGTAACGCAAAAGGAATAGTTTCACATGTGAACGATATAGCTCGTGGCTATATAAGGGAACATTTTCTCATTACCTATTCTTAATCTTTCATTTAAGTTTCTTTATGAAAACATAAAATTTCCCCTTTTTTTAAATATAACATTTCAGTATTTTCTTTCTATCATTACTGTATAAAATGATATATCACGTACATTGTAATTTATAAATACATTAATTTATTTTGTCGCATGCTACAAAAAAATTGAATTTTTTACCCATGAAATCGTAGAAAAAGGGCTTCTTTTGGGGAAAATTCATGTTGATTATAAAAGAGATCAAAAATATTTACAACAGCTTCTTTTTTAAAATTTTTAATAATGAACTCAAGCATTGCTTAGATTATATCTTAAAAACAATTATTAAAAATCTTATTGGTTGTAAAAAAAATTACTATTCAAATATTTTGATGAAGAAAAAATAATCTACTTTATTATATCGTGAATATTATACACATGTTAAAACAAACAGAAAGGAATGGTTAACTTCCAAATAACTTTAATATAGAATTCACATATTAAGAAATACTACAAAAAGAGAGTTAATTCACCCTCAAAAACCGTTAATTGTAAGAAAATCAAAAGTCATTCTTTTTTACTTTTAATTTATGCACAAATTACTCAGATACTGCGTAATTTATTGCTAATTACCTATTATTTATTTATTCACCCTTCTTATAGAAATTCTTTTAAAATCTTACACAATTACCTTAAACGATTTCAGCAGAGCACCCACTTTTACGCAGAAAGCCATTGTTCAAAAATTTTATAAAGGATGATCAGTGATTTAGAATCACGATCTGGAGATGAAAGGAGGTGTTTTTGAGTACAAAGCAAATTTATCGAGTCTTGAACTTCGGAGTATTCTTTAGCAGACGGATACGAGACAATGTCAGCCAAAACTGAGGTTAGGAAAAGGGCCAACAACGAAACTTTGTACAATGTATCGGTGTTTTGCTGTTACCACAAAACATTGTTATTCTTGTTCCGCGGATAAATGGGGGGAAGATTACGGCACAAACCGAATTACTTCGTACAGTATCTGATAGAAAATAAAGCATTTTTAAATAGAAATATCTTTTTAAAACTTCTGTTTGGACATAATTTAAAGGGGTTGCTTCAAAAATGTAATTCTTGTTGTTTCACTAATTTTAGCATTGTGTACCCTTAATTCTCCAAGTAGTTTGTACGTGTGTAATATGTTGCCTTATATTCTTATAAATGTAGTTTATTCTGCTTATTCCGGGGGGATAAGCAGAATAAATTGCATTTATAACCAAATATTGCATTATGTCCAAATATACATTATCTCCAAATATACAGGGTGGTTATAATTAAATTTCCACTTTGAAATGGTCATAAAAGGAAAACTACTGGACCAAATGGTATCAAACTTGGTAATAGTTTAACGAAGGTCATGGGAATTTCTTTTCCGCCAATAAAAAGAGGTTCAAAAACTCACCACCAGGGGGGAAATGGCGCTGTATGCAATATTGATAAACGAAAAAAGACATGAAGACATCGGTTTAAAATGTGTTTTACCGTTTCTGAAACATGTTACAAAGCGTCTTCAATGTATCGTCCACCATTTTCCGAAAGCAAGTTAAATCGCATTACTGCATTCTCAACAGTAGCTCTTAGAATATGCGGAGGAATGTTACGGACATGTCGGTGTATCGCATCTTTGAATTTCGCCAAGTTCTTTAGATTATCACCATAAACAGTGCTTTTGAGATAACCCCATAGCGAGAAGTCACAGGGATTGAGGTCTGGTGACTTGTAAAAAGCATCTGCATAAATCATTTGCTTCTTCCTGCCGTAAGCCAATTACAAGCCATTGCGGTTTTGCATAACTCCGCACACAGTTTCGTTTTAGAAACGATTAAAAACGTTTTAAACCGATATCTTCATGTCTTAGGGCCGAATTCAGGCTTCAAAATTCACAAATTAGCGATCTGTAAGAAAACGATTTCCGGAATGAGCACACTTTAAATGGTAATTTTGTTTAGGTCAATGTTTCTTAAGGGTATACAAAATGTTAAACCCGAGTAACAAAAGATTAAGTTAGATTCCGAGACTTATTTCGTTTAACAATATTGCATACAGCGCCACTTCTCCCCTGGTGGTGAGATTTTGAACTTTTTTGGCGGAAAAGAAATTCCCATGACCTCCTTAAACTATTACCAAGTTTGATAACATTTGGTCCAGTAGTTTCCCTTTTATGATCATTTCAAAGTGGAACTTTAACTATAACCAACCTGTATATTATGTTCGAAACTTCTGTTTGGAAATATTTAAAAGGGACTGCTTCAAAAATCACTCCCAATATTAGTAATTTTTCATTTGTGTACCCTTACTTCTTCATATAGTTTGTACGTGTGTAATATGTTGTCTTGTATGCTTATAAATGTAGTTTTTTCTGTTTATTAGAGAGTTTAAATTCATATTACTTTCAATAAAATTATTACAAATGAATTAGATTACTTAAAATATTTTAATTTCCTATTTTCACAGAAAAAAATTAATAAATAACATTTAAAATAGATTTGCATATTTAATGTGATACTTGATCCTAGTGCGATCGTGAGAAAACTATGTTTTACATAAATGGGTGAGTTTGGGAATTTGCTCTAATACAAAAGTACCTGAAAAAGAAAAGACATTAAAATTTCCAAGCCAAATGCAAAATCATTTTACTTACTCTTTTATTGAATACATTAAATAGAAAAAGGTTCATAAATCCTCGAAGAACAATCTCCAAAACAAACAATTCTGACGCAGAACATGTTCATTTATACAATGCATAATCACTAATCCATATATATATATAACAGTTCCGTAACTGACTGACTGACATGTAACGCACAGCCCAAACCGCTGGACATAAAGGGCTGAAATTTTGTATGGCGATTCTTCTTATAGTGTAGGGGTGCACTAAGAAAGATTTTTGAAAAATTCCTTTTAGTTTTTTTTAAATTAAAATTTTAAGCTGTTTTTGTAATGTTCTGTAAAGTTTACATTGAAAATAATAATCCGAGGTTTATAAAATTTATACCACGAGAAATATAATAAAAATTCCTTTAAAATAAAATCTTTTTCGAATCTTGACCTCCATTTTCTGATTTTCGGTGAATTTTTAAAGATTCATTTTTAGAATTTAATTTATTAAATGCTGATCACTTGGTTTCTTTTCTTTCAATTTTGCGTCACGTGCATAACAACGAAATAGACAAAAAAAATTTCTTGCTAATGCGGCAGACGATTGGACATTATCCAAAAAATATCAGCATACAGTAAAAGAAATGTTCCTCAAACTGTACTATATTAACTGTACTATATTCTTTACTATGTTCCATTAGATTTAATTTGAATATTTTCTTCTACATTATTTTGTCTATAAAAATAACCGTTACGATTTTTTTATAAATATATTTTTCGTTTTTTTCACATCAATTGCATACATTAAGCGTTGTATTTATTATATATATATATATATATATATATATATATATATATATATATATATATATATATATATATATATATATATATATATATACATATTTATGGTATTAATTGCATACTTGACCATTGTATTTAATTTAAATGTACTCCGTAGGAGTTTTCAGCTAGTCTAGTCATAAGTTGATATAATGAAAACATTTCTATGAAATATAATTAAATAAAAGCATTAGTTAACGCATATTTTTAAATTGTGAAATACTTCTATGAAAATAACTTTGAATCTCCAGACATAGAAGATCAACTATTAAAATAATATTACATTTTATTTATTTAGAAAAGTTTTAAACTTATTTTTCTATAACTTCTACAGCAAAAATAACTAACTTCCTTTCTTCAAATGAAAAGAGAGAAACGCAATTTATGCAGTGCTCATAAGCATTTGCGCAGAGAGAGATTAACTGTCTACTAAATTTCTTACGTGTCAGAAAGTAAGCTTTACCTGGTTAAAGAATCCCTATTTTGGCGGTTTGTAAACATGGCTGTAGATTAAAAGACTAAAAGGCTGTTTAAATTTTCAGACGTGCTCTTTGCTTGTTGTCCTTAAACATCACAAAATATTAATTAATTTCGTGGTTATAAATTAAACTTTTTTTAAATGCATTTTACGTGTCTTTCAAATTTCCACAAGGTATATTAAAAATTCAAAAAAACTGTGTTTAATTTCGTGTACTTATAATTCCATTATCAATTCAGACGTATGCTACTTGATGTGGCACCGATTGTACCTTGGAATGGGAAAGAAACAGAGGACGTTTATGGAATGTTACACCAGTTAAAACTAACTAGCTGAGTGGCAACCCGATGTGTTGCTTTTTCGATTTAAAATGAAATTGTTTCATTTCTTAAAGATTGAAATCTGTTTAATAATTTTAAAAAATATATTAGAATTTTTAAAAAACGAAATAATTGTTTAAAATTCTCTTTTTCAAATTTCGGGTTTTGGCTTTTGAAATAATTCTTTCAAATTTCCGTTTTCAAATTTTGCTTTTTAAACAAAAAAGAAGTTCATTCAATTAGCAAAAAATCTAAAGGTTTTAACTTATAATTTCCTAAAACTAAAATTATTCCTGGTACTTTAAAATTATTTCTGGATTTCAATTATTAAATGACTCGTTCTCAACTAATAGTTTTTCCTTTTGGCAACATGGCCGAATGTAAATATTAAATCTCATGGGGGAAAATGTGCTTTAAAAAAATAGAAAGACTTCTGATGAATTCAAAATTGGTGCTGGAAGAATCCTAAGCAGTTGCTCAAAAATTAGAAACAAATTTGACGAACTTGCTGGAATTATTAGTGAGTAAAATAATAAGTCGAAAAATTACGAACTCAGCATTCAGTTACATTAAGATTCTATGGCGGTCAGCGTGGGAAATTTCAAAAGTGAGTTTTGTCAGTGCTCTTTTTTAGAAAGATAACATTTATTTTATTAAAAGCATTTGGTATATTTTGGAAGCTGAACATCTAGAAAATGCCGATAAATCGCAAAATTGACATTAATAGGTTCAGAAAACCAAAATATTTGTCCATCAAAATTGTCGATTTCGTGATATTCGGAAAACTCTTTGGGGAAAGAGCTTCGTTTGCAATGAAAAACATTTTTAACTTTATAAAAATCTGTATATCCTTAAAGATGAATATTTGTAGAGCACATGGAAATAAAAAATTTGTCGATTGGAGGACGGAAAAGGGGAATTTTGCATGCATGAAAATAGTGGAAATTTGCCAAACGGAAAGGAGCCGGCTCACCCGGAATGACAGCTGTTTCTGTTGTCCACTTTTTTTTAAATTTAATAATTAAAAATTTTTAAAGTTTAGAAAGGTAAAGATGGCATCAGTGCACGCGTTTCCTCCGTCCGCGTCCATCGCTACCAGTCGCGATATACTGCTATGCTCGGTTTGCGAGATTAGCCCGTCCCCGTATATGCTCACTAACAAATATACGTTTGTTCACCTTTAGCTGTTAATAGTAAGATTGTGATATACAGTATGCCTAGAAATTGACACTAGAATATGGAACTGCCATAGACTATTTGATTTTGGTACCAAAACATAATGGTATATATAATCCATAAACTAATGCTTTAGAAATTGGTATATCTAAAAAAACTCGACTGTATCTAGAACTTTCATAAACTGATACTGTAGAATGTAATTCCTCTAACTCTGATGCTAGGTTAATGTAACTTGACAATGTACTTTTAAAATCAGACGACTCAATAAATGAATATTAATAATTCCAGTATTTTGGCTAAAAAATAGAAGGAAATATGTTGCTGCTCCGAGTTAAACCTATAAAATATACTCTATAATTTTGAGGTGTTATGATTCACTACTTTCAACTACTGAGGTTACACAATCCATGACCTATACAAACTGAGCATCGGGATACGTTAGTAGTGCAAACTAATACTACAATGTTCTTCTAAAATTTGACACTACAGAATCTGATAGTTTAGTAAACAGATAGTAAAACGCTATGTTTGCTCAAAGTCATAAACGATTTATGATACTTATATAAACTCTCAAGAGAATACGAGACTTTCTTCTCTAGAAATCTGACTATAAAATATGATTTGTAAAAGAATATGTCTATACACATGAGCGTGCATCCTTTTATTACTCAATAGAAGCTAAATAAAACTACTTAAGAGATTGAATATCGATTGAATAATTTTAAGAGATTGAATAATTTTTTCAATGCACTGATAATTTCTATCTTAAAAATTAGAAAATTAGTGATTCTATTTATAGATTTTTTGTTGTTCAAATCTCTTATCTGCTTAAGCCCATAAGGACTGAGATGTCACATCTGAATACCGAGAAATCACTTCTGAATACTTATTTAAATATTTAAATTTGAACATGTTTTTAGAAATATCGCGGAAACTATGGCTCTTAAAATAATAGGGTTACAATTTCAGATCGCAGGACAGGGAATAGCTACATTAGAAACTGAAAATATTTTTAAGGCTTTGAAGCAGTTATTAAAATTTTTAATTTACTTTCTGTTTTTCAAAATTAATCATAATATAATTTCAGTATTAAGAAGTATGGAGAAACATATTAAATTAAAACAACTTGATTGTAGATAGAGCTGTGGCATATTTAGTTACAAATATGCCACAGCTCAATTGGTAATAATTATTTGGAAACCGGCCTTTAAGGGGGTTATATATATATACATATATTCTGGTACCCCTATTCTTGGGATACATGCTATCCCACCCCATAAGGAAAAGGTTATATTAAAACAACTTGATTGTATATTGATAGAGCTGTGGCATATTTAGTTACAAATATGCCACAACAATTTGGTAATAATTATTTGGAAATAATTATTACCAAATCTTTTCCCAGAAGGTAGCGGAAGACACTATGCATACTTTATCGCTCTGATGCTCTTTCTCACATGCACATACAAACAGGCACTAGCACACACACATTTACTATATACATTTCAGCTGCTTTCCCTGAAATCGTCATGTCTGGATTCCCACAAAAATGTTATTTGAAGTTCAATAATTCAGATAGTAGTAATGCTTTGAAGTATTACTTTTATTGTGTCTGCACCCCTGAAACCTATCAATTTTCTGTCAACTTTGGTTTTATTTCTTATTCTATCAATATCAACGAAATAAAGCAATAGACATAAATGGATAGAGCATTCTATTTTGGAAAGGAAAACTCTGTTTCAAGAGCGATCAACGTTTCATCAGTCATTTTGTCTCCAAAAAGAAACCTGTATACTGAAACAAAATTGTTCATATGTCATTTTATACATCAATATACATTTTTTTCTCTGCAATATTGTCAAAGTTGTGCTTCTATTTTATGTGTTATTCGATACTGAAACAGCACACGTTTCGCAGTTGCTTACATAATCTATATATATAAAACAGTTCCGTAACTGACTCATTCATTCACTGACTGACTGACTGACATACAAAGCACAGACCAAACCGCTGGACCTAAAGGGCTGAAATTTTGCATGGCGATTCTTCTAATAGTGTAGGGGTGCACTAAGAAAGATTTTTCAAAAACTCTTCTTAGATTTTTTAAAATTAAATTTTTAAGCTGTTTTTTAAATTTTTTTACGTTTGCATTTAAAATAATACATTGAGGGTTATAAAATTTATATCACGAGAAAGATCATAAAAATCCCTTCAAAATGAATTTTTTTTCCAATTTTTACCACCATTTCCTGATTTTTGGGGAATTTTTAAAGATTAATTTTTAGAATTTAATTTATTAAATGCTGATCACGTGATTTCTTTTTCTGGTACTTTCAATAAATTTATCGTCACTTGCGTAACAACTAAATAGACAAAAAAATATTTTTTCTCTTTCTAATGCAGCAGACGATAGGATATTATCCCAAAAAAATGCATATCCCTTACGATTTTTTTTATAAATATATATATATATAGATAGATAGATATTTTACATCAATTGTATACATTGATCATCGCATTTATTATAAATATATATATTTATTTTTTGGCATAAATTGCATACGTTGACCGTTGTATTTAATTTGAATGTACTCCGTAGCGAAGCGCGGGATTTCAGCTAGTCTTATATAAAAGCAGAAAAAATAACAAAGAGGATACACATTCATTTAATTAGAAGTACATTTAGTCTTATAATATTACAAGTCATATACTATTACAAGTAATTTTTCCGTTGCACTATACACATATATTAGTTTCGCGTTTTTAAAGTCCACAGTCCCCTTAAATTGACAGAATCTAATCTATAATATAAAACAGTTCCGTGACTGACTGACTGACATACAACGCACAGACCAAATCGCTGGACCTAAATGGCTGAAATTTTGCATGGTGATTCTTCTTATAGAGTAGGGGTGAGTTAAGAAAGATTTTTGAAAAATTCTCCTTACATTTTTTAAAATTAAATTTTTAAGCTGTTTTAGTAACTTATTTTAAGTTTGACTTTAAAATAATAATTTGAAGGTTTTTGAAGTTTATAAAATTTATATCGCGAGAAAGATCATAAAAATTCCTTTGATGAAATCTTTTTCGAATCTTTACCTCCATTTTCTGATTTTTTGTGAATTTTTCAAGATTAATTTTTAGAATTTAATTTATTAAATGCTGATCGCGTGATTTCTTCTTCTGGTACTTTAAATTAGTTTATCGTCACATGCATAACAACCAAATAGACAAAAAAAGTTTTTTTCTTGCTAATGCGGCAGACGATTGGACATTATTCAAAAAAATATTATTTTACAGTAAAAGATATGTTCCTCAAACTGTACTATATTAACTGTACTATATTCATTAGTATGTTTTATTAGATTTAACTTGAATATTTTCTGCTAGAATATTTTGTGTATAAAAATATCCCTTACAAATTTTTCTAAATATATTTTTCTGTTTTTTTTTTACATTAATTGCATATATTGCATCAATTGATCGTTGTATTTATTATATATATATATATATATATATATATATATATATATATATATATATATATATATATATATATATATATATGGTATTAATTGCATACATTGACGTTGTATTTAATTGGAATGTTCTCCGTAGCGAAGTGCGGGTTTTCAGCTAGTATTATATAAAACAAGTTATATCTAAGTTTATGTTATATTTCCTTTAGTTTAAAATTTTATATTTTTTCTCAAACAATGTTTATGAACTAAAAGGAATAAGAAACGGTGACTTATATTGCCATTTCTCACTTATGTAACCTAAAAGCGGGATTACGCCGGAGGCTACGGGTAGTTTATGACCTTGCATTAAGGGAAAAATGTTGGACAGGAAGCTTGTCTTCTAAGATCAATGAGAGTTCAGCAATACGGAAACTTTAAAAAGATATTTCACCAGAGGATGCCATATAAACATTGACAGTAAAGCCCATATTCCTGAAACTATCCGATAAAATATTTTCTAAAAAAGTTTGGGGTGTTTTCGGCTTTTTTTAGCAAGTGAAATGAATTCATAGAATAGAAAAAAGACAAACTAATAATCATAATGATATTTTTGACAGGACAATCATACATTCACGTAACTATGTTTTAATTTCATCAGTTATGAAAGACGGAGTTTTTTATTAATATTGAAATAGAAATATTTATTATGATATTTAATATACAGGGTATTTCAAAAAAGAATCACCCGATTTGAAATGAGTATATTATGAAAAATATTGAACATAGAAACTTAAAATTAATTTTATATTACATGGCTAATCATAAAGTTTTTTTTTCAAACCAAATTAAAGGTGCTCAATATGCCCAACTTTGGATGCACAACATATGTCAATATGGTAGACAAATTCATCTCAAATTTTTGCGAGCATGTCTGCATACACTGCTTCCACGGCTGTTACGCGCACACAGACAAACCGTGACTTGGAATTGTTTATACCATCGCCTAATGCTCTGAGCGATAGGAACTGCAACCTATAGAGAATCTTTGCTCACTTCTACCCAGACTTGGGTGTATATAATTTGAAGTGGCACTCTATTTGAATTTGAAGCAAACACAGTTTATACATGAAACAATGTTTATTGAATTCGTTGCACATATAATTGGCTTTTACAGCAATAAGCATGCGTACTACTTGTACGAAATATATATAATATCATTCAATAGAAATACAGATTTCGAATACTCACAAACAGTAAGTCAAACCAGCAGTACTGCCATGTAAACTTCTGGCCCGCTAAGCACTAGCGCAGGATAACACCTTTTCAACCTTAACAACCTCCCCTCTCATTAATGACGCTGCGTGGTATTTATACTAAGCGCGTATGCCGAAATTAGCATATCTAAAGCAGCTTCTTTAATTCACTCAAAAGTTCGATTCTTGTGAATCGAATCTTGTGTATACCTTACACTGGCCTCCCTCGAAAAAAAAAATTAGGTAACTGAGGTCTGAACGGCTTCAGTTAACTAATTGAAAACGCGTGCTGGTCTGACTTTTTACATAATGGGTGGCAAAGTCAAAAAACCTTCCACACGTTGTGTGGAGGAAAAACGCCACTACCATTTTACAAAACTAACCCCGAAGGGTCCAGGTGACACCATCAAACAGTGGATTTGCAGAGTTGCGGATACTGGGATGGCCAACTGCACCCTAGAATATCTATTTTAATTAAAAGTGACAACACAATTGCACAGCATGACATTTCTTGACTGTATCTGCTCTCCCCCAATTTATAATGTACATGTGTTATTTTTTGTGAAGTTAGTACATTAGTGGTTAATTGGTATATTGTGCAGTATGTATTTTTTTCTAGTCACTACATGTCCCCTTCAAAAATTTATAAAACAGTATGTCTTTTTTTTTTCAGTGCCTCACCACTTCCCCTCAAAATGTTTACAGTATATACACTGGGGGAACTGCAAACCAATTTGGTTCGGTTTTATTAAAGGGTGGGAGTTAGAATAAGAAAGTTGATACAAGACTTGTTCCTCATGAATGCAGCAACTTCCTTGCACCAGTCTTTCCAATCCGTGGAACCTCTCTTGATGGTCGCAGTCCTAGTAAAGGGGTTCGTTGACCGTGTGGGCATCCTTCGTGCAGCAGGTCGTTGGTCCTGAGGCGCTGGTCCGGCTTGACGATGGACAGGAGGTCTCTTGGGAGGAAGCCAACCTTGCTGGGCGGCAGAAATCTTCCGTTTCCTGTACTTATGCAAAGGAACTTTAAAATTGTCATTCTTCCTTTTGATAACCTTCTGTACCTTATCAGCGACGCATTCATCCTTTGATGGAGTTTTTGTAGTGCACACTTTACCTTTCTTCGTACTTTTGCTTGTATCGGTATTAGATTTTAATGCAGATTCTATTTTTTCAAATTTATACGCCGCACCAACGCGTTTACGAATTGTTTCGCTGCTTGTGTCATGTTTTTCAACAACCTGACTCTGTTTTTCGTATTTGTGCTTATACGACTTCTTTTTTACCGCCTTAATTACTTCAGTATTAGCAGTTTTAATCCTGGAACCTGAAGGCGCTTTTTCACGTTTTTTATCCCCCTCAACTTTAGTTTTATCCTTTTTTGACGAAAAAGTCTCTGTGAAACTTGCGACATCAGAATCGTTATCATTTATATTCGTTAACACTGCTTCAGTTTTAGGAAGATTAAGCTTTTCGTACTGTTGCGTTTTAATACAACCTACGTCTATAACTTCCGAAGCATCAGCTAAACTACTTACAGTATAACTCTGTGTCAACTTTTCATCCTGATTCTCAGTCTGGTTTTCATGTACTTTATTTAAAACCATATTATCAACCTGGCCTACAGCATCCTCATTCGGATGGAAACTTGAAATAATATCATCATTACCTAGCGAGTTCCTACTATCGTTTAAAGAATTTTTATTGTCGTCAACTAATAAGTATTCACTAACTTCCGTAACGCATACTTCGTCATCTACTAAATTTCCTTCATTAACAGATGTGTGAATATCATCTAAAATATCAGGTGTAGCATTAATAGAAGTGTCAGATGATTTATTTTCTAAACCACTAGCATTAGTATCGGCACTATTTTCAGAAATTTGTACTGGAATTACCGCATCATTCCAGCTAGACTCACTTTCTTTATAAGCCACAAAAATACCCTGACTTTCACTATTCTCAAAATAATGATTACTACTCGGACAAAATAATACATTTGACCACACAGTTTCAACAGGTTGAACCATATCATGTGAATCAACTTGCCAGTGCAAGTAAGGTGCTTCCATATTATTTACTTTAAGAGCACTAATTTCATTATAACGCCGTGCGCTTCTATTATTTTGCCTGCGGTACTGCTTACGCTGCTGGTTTGAAACTCGCGAAAAATTTTGGCGCGGGTGTATAAAACTTCTCGTACCTGAATGACGGTGAGGGGTAGCGAAGAAATGCCTATTGTCATATTTAGTTAAAGCTTGAAGGAGGGTAACCTTGCTTGTAATTGTTTGATTATCTAAAAAATCTTGAACACTTGGCTTCAAACGTTGGATAACTATTTTTAAGATTATCGCTTCCGTCACCCCTTCTAAATATTCCTCACACTTGGAAATCTTTTCCATAGCAAAATCTAATGCAGACTGACCTTCACGTTGCCTTAGCGAATAAATTTCCGCTTCAATTTCACTTTGATTAAAGGTCTTTGGAAAAACACTAAGAAACTGTTGCTTGAATGACAAATAGTCAAACATCAGATTACTGCTTTGCATGCATGTGTACCACTGAAATGCACTACCTCTTAAAGCGGCTAGAGCAATTTTAAGTTTATCCCCCTCTGGGGTGCATTGTTGCTGATAGTAATGCTTAATTTTCTTTAGGAATTGGCTTGAGGGGCCACCATTGAAGGTGGCTTCGAATGGCGCAAAATGCTGAACCATAATTACCCGAGGAAAATTTCCAGCAGGATTTTGTTCTACAACACTCATTTTTTAAATAGTATATAAGTACTTGCAACAATTTATCAATATAAGTAGACAGTACACAGTTTTTAATTTCAATTATGTTGTTCGTTACAAATTTAACGCTAACTACCAGGGTATATATATCTTTCGGGCGCCAGTATAGAGAATCTTTGCTCACTTCTACCCAGACTTGGGTGTATATAATTTGAAGTGGCACTCTATTTGAATTTGAAGCAAACACAGTTTATACATGAAACAATGTTTATTGAATTCGTTGCACATATAATTGGCTTTTACAGCAATAAGCATGCGTACTACTTGTACGAAATATATATAATATCATTCAATAGAAATACAGATTTCGAATACTCACAAACAGTAAGTCAACCAGCAGTACTGCCATGTAAACTTCTGGCCCGCTAAGCACTAGCGCAGGATAACACCTTTTCAACCTTAACAACCTCCCCTCTCATTAATGACGCTGCGTGGTATTTATACTAAGCGCGTATGCCGAAATTAGCATATCTAAAGCAGCTTCTTTAATTCACTCAAAAGTTCGATTCTTGTGAATCGAATCTTGTGTATACCTTACACTGGCCTCCCTCGAAAAAAAAAATTAGGTAACTGAGGTCTGAACGGCTTCAGTTAACTAATTGAAAACGCGTGCTGGTCTGACTTTTTACATAATGGGTGGCAAAGTCAAAAAACCTTCCACACGTTGTGTGGAGGAAAAACGCCACTACCATTTTACAAAACTAACCCCGAAGGGTCCAGGTGACACCATCAAACAGTGGATTTGCAGAGTTGCGGATACTGGGATGGCCAACTGCACCCTAGAATATCTATTTTAATTAAAAGTGACAACACAATTGCACAGCATGACATTTCTTGACTGTATCTGCTCTCCCCCAATTTATAATGTACATGTGTTATTTTTTGTGAAGTTAGTACATTAGTGGTTAATTGGTATATTGTGCAGTATGTATTTTTTTCTAGTCACTACATGTCCCCTTCAAAAATTTATAAAACAGTATGTCTTTTTTTTTTCAGTGCCTCACCACTTCCCCTCAAAATGTTTACAGTATATACACTGGGGGAACTGCTAACCAATTTGGTTCGGTTTTATTAAAGGGTGGGAGTTAGAATAAGAAAGTTGATACAAGACTTGTTCCTCATGAATGCAGCAACTTCCTTGCACCAGTCTTTCCAATCCGTGGAACCTCTCTTGATGGTCGCAGTCCTAGTAAAGGGGTTCGTTGACCGTGTGGGCATCCTTCGTGCAGCAGGTCGTTGGTCCTGAGGCGCTGGTCCGGCTTGACGATGGACAGGAGGTCTCTTGGGAGGAAGCCAACCTTGCTGGGCGGCAGAAATCTTCCGTTTCCTGTACTTATGCAAAGGAACTTTAAAATTGTCATTCTTCCTTTTGATAACCTTCTGTACCTTATCAGCGACGCATTCATCCTTTGATGGAGTTTTTGTAGTGCACACTTTACCTTTCTTCGTACTTTTGCTTGTATCGGTATTAGATTTTAATGCAGATTCTATTTTTTCAAATTTATACGCCGCACCAACGCGTTTACGAATTGTTTCGCTGCTTGTGTCATGTTTTTCAACAACCTGACTCTGTTTTTCGTATTTGTGCTTATACGACTTCTTTTTTACCGCCTTAATTACTTCAGTATTAGCAGTTTTAATCCTGGAACCTGAAGGCGCTTTTTCACGTTTTTTATCCCCCTCAACTTTAGTTTTATCCTTTTTTGACGAAAAAGTCTCTGTGAAACTTGCGACATCAGAATCGTTATCATTTATATTCGTTAACACTGCTTCAGTTTTAGGAAGATTAAGCTTTTCGTACTGTTGCGTTTTAATACAACCTACGTCTATAACTTCCGAAGCATCAGCTAAACTACTTACAGTATAACTCTGTGTCAACTTTTCATCCTGATTCTCAGTCTGGTTTTCATGTACTTTATTTAAAACCATATTATCAACCTGGCCTACAGCATCCTCATTCGGATGGAAACTTGAAATAATATCATCATTACCTAGCGAGTTCCTACTATCGTTTAAAGAATTTTTATTGTCGTCAACTAATAAGTATTCACTAACTTCCGTAACGCATACTTCGTCATCTACTAAATTTCCTTCATTAACAGATGTGTGAATATCATCTAAAATATCAGGTGTAGCATTAATAGAAGTGTCAGATGATTTATTTTCTAAACCACTAGCATTAGTATCGGCACTATTTTCAGAAATTTGTACTGGAATTACCGCATCATTCCAGCTAGACTCACTTTCTTTATAAGCCACAAAAATACCCTGACTTTCACTATTCTCAAAATAATGATTACTACTCGGACAAAATAATACATTTGACCACACAGTTTCAACAGGTTGAACCATATCATGTGAATCAACTTGCCAGTGCAAGTAAGGTGCTTCCATATTATTTACTTTAAGAGCACTAATTTCATTATAACGCCGTGCGCTTCTATTATTTTGCCTGCGGTACTGCTTACGCTGCTGGTTTGAAACTCGCGAAAAATTTTGGCGCGGGTGTATAAAACTTCTCGTACCTGAATGACGGTGAGGGGTAGCGAAGAAATGCCTATTGTCATATTTAGTTAAAGCTTGAAGGAGGGTAACCTTGCTTGTAATTGTTTGATTATCTAAAAAATCTTGAACACTTGGCTTCAAACGTTGGATAACTATTTTTAAGATTATCGCTTCCGTCACCCCTTCTAAATATTCCTCACACTTGGAAATCTTTTCCATAGCAAAATCTAATGCAGACTGACCTTCACGTTGCCTTAGCGAATAAATTTCCGCTTCAATTTCACTTTGATTAAAGGTCTTTGGAAAAACACTAAGAAACTGTTGCTTGAATGACAAATAGTCAAACATCAGATTACTGCTTTGCATGCATGTGTACCACTGAAATGCACTACCTCTTAAAGCGGCTAGAGCAATTTTAAGTTTATCCCCCTCTGGGGTGCATTGTTGCTGAAAGTAATGCTTAATTTTCTTTAGGAATTGGCTTGAGGGGCCACCATTGAAGGTGGCTTCGAATGGCGCAAAATGCTGAACCATAATTACCCGAGGAAAATTTCCAGCAGGATTTTGTTCTACAACACTCATTTTTTAAATAGTATATAAGTACTTGCAACAATTTTATCAATATAAGTAGACAGTACACAGTTTTTAATTTCAATTATGTTGTTCGTTACAAATTTAACGCTAACTACCAGGGTATATATATCTTTCGGGCGCCAGTATAGAGAATCTTTGCTCACTTCTACCCAGACTTGGGTGTATATAATTTGAAGTGGCACTCTATTTGAATTTGAAGCAAACACAGTTTATACATGAAACAATGTTTATTGAATTCGTTGCACATATAATTGGCTTTTACAGCAATAAGCATGCGTACTACTTGTACGAAATATATATAATATCATTCAATAGAAATACAGATTTCGAATACTCACAAACAGTAAGTCAAACCAGCAGTACTGCCATGTAAACTTCTGGCCCGCTAAGCACTAGCGCAGGATAACACCTTTTCAACCTTAACAACCTCCCCTCTCATTAATGACGCTGCGTGGTATTTATACTAAGCGCGTATGCCGAAATTAGCATATCTAAAGCAGCTTCTTTAATTCACTCAAAAGTTCGATTCTTGTGAATCGAATCTTGTGTATACCTTACACTGGCCTCCCTCGAAAAAAAAAATTAGGTAACTGAGGTCTGAACGGCTTCAGTTAACTAATTGAAAACGCGTGCTGGTCTGACTTTTTACATAATGGGTGGCAAAGTCAAAAAACCTTCCACACGTTGTGTGGAGGAAAAACGCCACTACCATTTTACAAAACTAACCCCGAAGGGTCCAGGTGACACCATCAAACAGTGGATTTGCAGAGTTGCGGATACTGGGATGGCCAACTGCACCCTAGAATATCTATTTTAATTAAAAGTGACAACACAATTGCACAGCATGACATTTCTTGACTGTATCTGCTCTCCCCCCATTTATAATGTACATGTGTTATTTTTTGTGAAGTTAGTACCTTCGTGGTTAATTGGTATATTGTGCCGTATGTATTTTTTTCTAGTCACTACATGTCCCCTTCAAAAATTTATAAAACAGTATGTCTTTTTTTTTTCAGTGCCTCACCACTTCCCCTCAAAATGTTTACAGTATATACACTGGGGGAACTGCTAACCAATTTGGTTCGGTTTTATTAAAGGGTGGGAGTTAGAATAAGAAAGTTGATACAAGACTTGTTCCTCATGAATGCAGCAACTTCCTTGCACCAGTCTTTCCAATCCGTGGAACCTCTCTTGATGGTCGCAGTCCTAGTAAAGGGGTTCGTTGACCGTGTGGGCATCCTTCGTGCAGCAGGTCGTTGGTCCTGAGGCGCTGGTCCGGCTTGACGATGGACAGGAGGTCTCTTGGGAGGAAGCCAACCTTGCTGGGCGGCAGAAATCTTCCGTTTCCTGTACTTATGCAAAGGAACTTTAAAATTGTCATTCTTCCTTTTGATAACCTTCTGTACCTTATCAGCGACGCATTCATCCTTTGATGGAGTTTTTGTAGTGCACACTTTACCTTTCTTCGTACTTTTGCTTGTATCGGTATTAGATTTTAATGCAGATTCTATTTTTTCAAATTTATACGCCGCACCAACGCGTTTACGAATTGTTTCGCTGCTTGTGTCATGTTTTTCAACAACCTGACTCTGTTTTTCGTATTTGTGCTTATACGACTTCTTTTTTACCGCCTTAATTACTTCAGTATTAGCAGTTTTAATCCTGGAACCTGAAGGCGCTTTTTCACGTTTTTTATCCCCCTCAACTTTAGTTTTATCCTTTTTTGACGAAAAAGTCTCTGTGAAACTTGCGACATCAGAATCGTTATCATTTATATTCGTTAACACTGCTTCAGTTTTAGGAAGATTAAGCTTTTCGTACTGTTGCGTTTTAATACAACCTACGTCTATAACTTCCGAAGCATCAGCTAAACTACTTACAGTATAACTCTGTGTCAACTTTTCATCCTGATTCTCAGTCTGGTTTTCATGTACTTTATTTAAAACCATATTATCAACCTGGCCTACAGCATCCTCATTCGGATGGAAACTTGAAATAATATCATCATTACCTAGCGAGTTCCTACTATCGTTTAAAGAATTTTTATTGTCGTCAACTAATAAGTATTCACTAACTTCCGTAACGCATACTTCGTCATCTACTAAATTTCCTTCATTAACAGATGTGTGAATATCATCTAAAATATCAGGTGTAGCATTAATAGAAGTGTCAGATGATTTATTTTCTAAACCACTAGCATTAGTATCGGCACTATTTTCAGAAATTTGTACTGGAATTACCGCATCATTCCAGCTAGACTCACTTTCTTTATAAGCCACAAAAATACCCTGACTTTCACTATTCTCAAAATAATGATTACTACTCGGACAAAATAATACATTTGACCACACAGTTTCAACAGGTTGAACCATATCATGTGAATCAACTTGCCAGTGCAAGTAAGGTGCTTCCATATTATTTACTTTAAGAGCACTAATTTCATTATAACGCCGTGCGCTTCTATTATTTTGCCTGCGGTACTGCTTACGCTGCTGGTTTGAAACTCGCGAAAAATTTTGGCGCGGGTGTATAAAACTTCTCGTACCTGAATGACGGTGAGGGGTAGCGAAGAAATGCCTATTGTCATATTTAGTTAAAGCTTGAAGGAGGGTAACCTTGCTTGTAATTGTTTGATTATCTAAAAAATCTTGAACACTTGGCTTCAAACGTTGGATAACTATTTTTAAGATTATCGCTTCCGTCACCCCTTCTAAATATTCCTCACACTTGGAAATCTTTTCCATAGCAAAATCTAATGCAGACTGACCTTCACGTTGCCTTAGCGAATAAATTTCCGCTTCAATTTCACTTTGATTAAAGGTCTTTGGAAAAACACTAAGAAACTGTTGCTTGAATGACAAATAGTCAAACATCAGATTACTGCTTTGCATGCATGTGTACCACTGAAATGCACTACCTCTTAAAGCGGCTAGAGCAATTTTAAGTTTATCCCCCTCTGGGGTGCATTGTTGCTGAAAGTAATGCTTAATTTTCTTTAGGAATTGGCTTGAGGGGCCACCATTGAAGGTGGCTTCGAATGGCGCAAAATGCTGAACCATAATTACCCGAGGAAAATTTCCAGCAGGATTTTGTTCTACAACACTCATTTTTTAAATAGTATATAAGTACTTGCAACAATTTTATCAATATAAGTAGACAGTACACAGTTTTTAATTTCAATTATGTTGTTCGTTACAAATTTAACGCTAACTACCAGGGTATATATATCTTTCGGGCGCCAGTATAGAGAATCTTTGCTCACTTCTACCCAGACTTGGGTGTATATAATTTGAAGTGGCACTCTATTTGAATTTGAAGCAAACACAGTTTATACATGAAACAATGTTTATTGAATTCGTTGCACATATAATTGGCTTTTACAGCAATAAGCATGCGTACTACTTGTACGAAATATATATAATATCATTCAATAGAAATACAGATTTCGAATACTCACAAACAGTAAGTCAAACCAGCAGTACTGCCATGTAAACTTCTGGCCCGCTAAGCACTAGCGCAGGATAACACCTTTTCAACCTTAACAACCTCCCCTCTCATTAATGACGCTGCGTGGTATTTATACTAAGCGCGTATGCCGAAATTAGCATATCTAAAGCAGCTTCTTTAATTCACTCAAAAGTTCGATTCTTGTGAATCGAATCTCGTGTATACCTTACAAACCTACCAGGGTTTTGTCGACGAAAATTAAAGCTGAACATTTGTTACGGTCTCACACTTCGGAAAGCGTAGAACACAAAATGATTTATGTTGTTCAGTCCCCATATTTACAAACAGTGAAGAGGCGGGCGAAGAAAGAGCGTTAGCGCTACTTGTCGACAACTGCGTGAAACTCGAGATTTCCCTCTTTCTGACTACACATTATTCGATCAAAACGGATTAAAAGATGAATAGTTATATTTTTTAAATCAGATTATTCTTTTTGAAACACCCTTATTTTGTTTTAAAAAAAGAAATTCTGTCATTTATCTCGAACTGAAAATATTGTTTATTTCCGCTGCAAAAGTATGCTGAGTTTTAAGTTTTAAATGTCAGGAGGAAAATATTGATAATCATTAACAAAATTAGATTTAGCTTTTTATACTGGCATATTACTAAGCATTCTCAACAGTAGGTACTATATGAAAACAAAATTATTTTTTGTGAAAAAAAATTGCCATCTGGATAAGAAATCTTTTGCTGCAAACAACAATTTCAGTCTAAAAATTAGAATAATTTTAAGAGAGAATTTTAGAATTTTTTTTCACACATCACTTAAAATATTCAACAATCAAAATAAAATAAATCTAGCAATATGCTTTAACTGGAAAACTTTATGTAAATATAGATATGTTTTTAGGAACATTTTAATAACAAAGTTCCACTTACGTAAATATAAAATATTCAGTAAAGATGATAAAAGATTCTGATACTAAGATTTTTAATATTTGAGAATATAACTTTCTCCAGTTCTCAAAATGCATTAAATGTGTAAAATAAAAATGACATTAATGAGAGAAAATGTATCACACTATCTCAAGAAATAAACGTTAATATGATTCAGTTTCTTTAGGCATCATAAATAAAAACTATGTCCTTCACAATCAATGAAAGGAAAATAAAAATTTTTCTTGCTATGTTAGTTTTACCTAACATTAATTCTGCGATAACGGACAGTTTTTATCTGAATCAATAAACTAAAAAATTTTCCATACTTCTTAACTGACACTAAAAAATTTTATAGATGAAAGCTGCTGCTACCTTTTAAAAGCAATATCTAAGCTCAAAATATTTTACATTCTAAAATTTATCGACGCCTTGAAGTATCATAAAGCATTTACTTGTAAATGCCTGCGAGCTGTGCTTCGAATCAAGAGACTGATCGCTAAGCACTGTTGGGAGTTCGAGCATAAGTTTAAATTCTCTGCAACTAAAGTTATTTTCCCTCCCACTTTTGTTTCTGATTTCGATTTACTGGAAAAAAATTCTGTATTTGCAAATATTTTCTTCAATAGCCGATGAGTTTCGTCTTTACCACCTACCAGGAAAAACACTTGTACTTAAATCAGTTTCTTGCACTCCACTATTTCTCCAATTCTACTTCCGAGTTATTTACTTTATGCTCATTTCTTTTTTCAGCCTCTAAAGTTCTCATCTCAAAGTAATTATCGGCATTTCGCACTATTTTTTTTTTCCTGAAGGTTTTATATGCTCTTTTCACCGCTTCTTTTCCTCCCTCTATAGATGAAGGCACGTTCGTTTGTAAATTTTGTATTTTATTCGCTCGTTAGTGCTTTTTTTTTTCATTATTTCCCGAAATTGTATGGGGGGTACTTTCGATATCTTTCCTCTTTTAATCCTTGAATCCAAAAGAGGGTTATTCTTCGCATTTGTAATTTTTGGGGTGATGCAATCCCTAATTAAAGTTGCCAAACTGAAAACTTATAAAGAACTTAAAAAGCGTTAATCGTCGGTTTTCTTTTCCGTATTGTTTTGTAAGCAATTAACGTAGATACGTTAGTATAGGTGCAGGCTATCCGAAATAGTATTTATACCCCCTAGGATATGGGACCGTGTACTAAATTGCGTTCTGAAAGCTGACTAATTTAAGAGATAAGCATATTTGAGCGTCTAATGATCTAAATATTACACTGTTTATTTACTAGTGTTATATAGTACCAAAGAAAGCAAACAGATGGCAAGCGATGTTCACGAGAATACATTGCTGCTCTGTACTAAAATACTTAAGCAATTATTAAACAAAAGAAGGATAAATGAATCCTTTACAGCTAAATACACGCGTAAGTTTTATAAATTATATGTAACCAGGTTAGATTGTCAGTATGCACAAAAGGTAACATATGGGCAACTTTTTTAAATGCTATAATTGTGGAAGATTGTGCTATTTACCACAAGGTAATGATCTACATATACATCACTGCAATTAAACAGGAAGGGGTGTCAGATGATGTCAGAATATTAATTAACCTCGACATATTAATGTTATTGAATATTCATTACAAAATCTGAGGTATATTTTCGTGAAAATGTTACAAATAATAAATGATCACTAACTCATTTGAAGAAAATTTTCTAAGTTACTGTTGAAATAATCAAATATTTTCATATATACAGTGAAAAAACAAACTACAGGCTAGGGGCCAATGCATATCATAATATATTGAAATCCTTGAAATAATATTATAAATAATAAATAATCAGGAACTCATCAGAAGAGAATTTTCTAAGTTACTGTTGAAATAAGCAAATATTTTCCTATATACAGTGAATAAAAAAATGATAGGCTAGAGGTCAATACGTATCATAATATATTGAAATCCTTGAAATAATATTATAAATAATAAATGATCAAGAACCCATCAGAAGAGAATTTTCTAAGTTACTGTTGAAATAAGCAAACTTTTTCATATATACAGTGAAAAACAAACTACAGGCTAGGGGCCAATACATATCATAATGTATTGAAATTATTTGCATGTCATACTTAAAATCATCAGCATCATTTATTTCATTAAACATATTTTTATTTATCTTCCTGTTTGAAATAAACATTTATCTGAAGTTTTTGAGTCAAACATTTTTCATACCGACAGAATTTTTTTTCAATGTCTTAAATTATTCAAGAAATTTGATTTCAGCAAATTCAATAAAGGTTCAAATGTATGCAAGCATTTCCTTGAACCTTATTGGGGGACTCGTCATAGGCATCATATTTCAGAGCTTAGTTCAAACAAGTATGCGATATACCAACGGCGGCTCCATGGGGGGGGGGAGGCAAAAGCGGCAATTTCCCCCTCCCCAAAAAAAGCCCGGCGTATATTTTTTCATAGCCTAAAATTATATAATTGTAGACCTAATACTAAATGAGTTTAAATTTAATATGAGAGGATGTCATACGTCCATAAGGACATTGATCTTGACATTAAGAAAATTATTGACCGCTTTTCTAAACGCAAAACCCGGTGACTTGATTTTGTCGTATAAATTTGCTTTTGGGGTTTCTCAATTTTTATTTACGAGTATAAAAGTTATTTAATATAATGCGATAAACGTTAACTGTTACGGTTCATTTAGAACCCTCAAACTTGTCATTTAGGGATATTTGAACGTTTGCTTGTAATATGTAATAGTTGGAAGTTATGTCTGTTGTTGTGCTACAATTAAGGAATTGTATTGGTCTTCTTCAACACTCCTCGCAGTGGTTATGTGTTTAAATTTTTTATTTAATGTAAGAAGTACTTGTTATTGTGTGCGCAGTTGCGCTTAAGTTAAAAAAAATAAATAACTAAAAATAATAATAATAATAATAAATTGTAAGGTGGCTGATATGTACTGTTGGCTGGCTGGTGAGTAGTTAAAATTTTAAATTATTATGTTTAAAGGTAAATGTTCTTGTATTCCATTTTCCCCTTAAAACTATGTAAATTCTTTGGTACTCTTCTTTCTCTCTGTTGATAAGCAGTAATTCAGTACGTACTTGTGCGCCTTTTCCAGTCTCTCACATTCGCAGGGCCCTCGTTATAGGGGTGAAGCAGAGATCTTTGTAACAGATCTTTGGAATGCTGATGACTCTCCCATCGCTTGCTGAATCCGTCCACCCCGCCCGCGGAAGAATACAGTTCTGTGAACGGCGGGGTCTGCCGTGCAAGAAAACAAATAAGTCATTGAATAAAATCTAACCAGTGACCAAGAAATAATTCAAGAAAAAATAATTTGGAGTTTAACTTCCACAAATATGAAAGAATATAGGCTTTCGAAATAATCATCTGGCCTCAGTGCTCGGCGCGAGGTGGCCCTCTTTTACGCATATCCCTTGATACAGCTCAGGCGAGGCGGGGGCGAAGAAAAGTTTTGCTCCTGGGGGGGGGGGGGTAATCGGGCTGGGAGAATCTGACTGGTTCGCCGGGAGCTCCATGGAACATCGTCACCCTTTTTACCGTCCAAGATGCCAGGCTTCACCACTTGGAATCCATGAAGAATGCTTGCTCCGAAAGATCCTGAGAGGCCTTAGTCTACGTGGCATGCCTTCCTTCTTTGAGCTCTCCTATGTTGTCTTTCCTTCCTCCTTCTCCCCCTTTTTTTATATAGCTTAAAATCAACTTAGGTAATATGCATTTTTTATTTATATTTATTATGAGCTCATATAAAGTGTTAATTAACTACAGGTCACCAGCCACCCATTCTTATGTAATATTGGAGTGTAACCATTGTGATTAATGTATTTATAGGTATATATATATATATATATATATATATATATATATATATATATATATATATATATATATATATATATATATATAAGGAAATGGATAAGTGTAGTTTTAATTTATGATGAGGATGGTCTTAAGGGTAATAATTATTGTAACGTTAAATCATGTAATGCTTGAATAAAATATTGCTAAGTTTAAAATATAATTGTCAAGCCTCTTTTTTTTTTTGGTCATTTGGATTTAAGTGTTATTTTTCATCTTCCCTCAGTTTAATCCTATTGCAGCAAGTTTTATATCTGATTTTCGAGATGTTGTTTTTTGGGTCAATTTTAGGTCGTCTCTTTTAAGGGGAAGTCGTTTTCTGAAAACTTCTTAAATTTAATTTAATCTTGTTTACGGTCATAACATAACTACAGTAGGATTTTTAGCTCAGTTGCTATCCAGTTGTTTTATCACTACAAAGGAAATATTATTTCTATTCAAGCAAGCTACTTTTAGTGTTTGCTTTTGTAAATATTGCGAACTCTTTTCTTTATTTTCTTAATATCAATTTTATTTATCAGTTTTTCCTTATCTGCTGTTATTTCTGTTATTTTCTTAAAATGCAATGCGAAATAAAACACTACCTATTTGTTTTGGAAGCGTATGTCAAAATAAAAATAAAAACATCAATAAATTATTACCAAGAAAGATTTAATTTACATTTAATTATTGTTTATTTCTTATATATATAAAGTGGTGTCTCGACTTACGAGTTTTTCGAGATACGAGCATTCTCTCGGTAGATTTTTTGCTTCGAGTTAAGAGCTAAATTTCGGGTTACGAGCAAGCTTCAGATATCCCACCGCTAGTTTGAGCAGCGAATGCCATGTTACATGCTCATCAAATGAGTACACAGGAAGCATATAATATTTGCAACCTTTATGTACAATTATTATGCAATTGTATACATATTATTCTGAGACTACTATCCAGTCTTAAACCGAGAGATTAACACTGAACAATTACCACCCGGGGAAGCTTGCTCTGCCCAAACTTGAGTAGCCCTCTGAAACCGAACAAAACCCCACCTCTCTCTCAGAGAGATAGCTTCTCCTCCATACTGGAACCCCCCAAGGGATCTAAGGGATGGGATGACCTTGGTCCTAGGATCGCAAGCTCTCCCCCTTCTACGGATTCTGAGAAAACGTCCTTCGGATTCTCAGAAAGAAGAATCTGGACATTACAGCCACAGTGAACGATAAAACAATCTCCCAGCTTCCGTGTCTCACTCGTTCACTTTAAGAGAGTAGCTGGTAATAAAAGCAGAAGTGAGGAAAGCGGGGAGAAAAGGTCAAAAATCAACGAATAAGATTTAATTTTTCAGCTGAGCCTTTCTCCTCCTCTTCTATCAGCATCTTCAAGTCTGATCTCCAAGGTCAATGTTGTACATTGCACTTAATAAAACAAATTTAATGCAGTACATTCTATTGTATTGCGTTTTTATACAATGTTCGTTGTTTATAAGCACATGTTTCTTATTTAAAAACATGTAACAAAAATTTGAGGAGTTTTGAGGGAGCCCGGAACGAATTAACGGCATTTCCATTCATTTCAACGGGGGAAAATTTATCCGAGATACGAGTATTTCGAGTTACGAGCTCCGTCATGGAACGAATTATACTCGTAAGTCGAGGTACCAGTGTATATATATATATATATATATATATATATATATATATATATATATATATATATAATATCTAATCCTAAGAGCCTACCCCCCCCCCAAATCTCTGAACTGGAGCTGCCCCTGCGATATACATCGTTACAAAATATTAAAGGCTATTTTTTAATATAGATATATAATTAATAAGCTATAAATGCTCTGTTTCAAAATTATTTTATAAAAGTTAAATAAAACATGTCCCTTAAAGTATAATCATGGATAATGTTAATCAAGTTCATAAACTCAACCATATTAATCCCACACGTTTAATCTAAAGAGTAGAATATATGTGACTGGAATACACAGAGTTTCCTTTCATAACCAGATAAAAAGAACTAAAAATTTCGCTAGAAAGTTCAGTTGTATAAATTACAGTAAAAGAAATATCTAAGAAACTGTATTTCATGCTCCTTATTATTTTGTTATTTCTTATTAATTAAAATATTTGGAAAAAAGTATTCTCACTCATTCAATTAATTTATAAATAAAACATAAAAGATATTGTTTCCAAAAACATTGATTTATTTCATAAATTAGCGTAGAAGAAATATTCATATTTAAAGTCGTAAAAGCTATAAAACTTACTAAATATCCACCTTTTATCTGAGTCGAGAATTTAAAATATTTGGAAAAGAGTATTCTCACCCTTTCTATTAATTTATAAATAAAACAGAAAAGATATTGTTTCCAAAAATATTGATTTATTTCATAAATTAGCGTAGAAGAAATATTCATATTTAAAGTCGTAAAAGCTATAAAACTTACTAAATATCCACCTTTTATCTCAGTCGAGAATTTAAAATATTTGGAAAAGAGTATTCTCACCCTTTCTATTAATTTATAAATAAAACATAAAAAAATAAATTGATTTATTCCATAAATTAGCATAAATACTCCTTCTATGCTAATTTATAAAATAAATCAATGCTTCCAATAACATTGATTTATTTCATAAATTAGCATCGAATGCGCATTCATATTTAAAGTCGTAAAAGCTATAAAACCTACTAAATATCCATCTTTTATCAGAGTCGAGAATTTAAAATATTTGGAAAAGAGTATTCTCACCCATTCTATTAATTTATAAATAAAACATAAAAAAATTGTTTCCAAAAACATTGATTTATTTCATAAATTAGTATAGAAGGAGGAGTCATATTAAAAGTCGTAAAAGCTATAAAACTTACTAAATATCCACCTTTTATCTGAGAGGAGAATTTAATCCCTTAATTAACATTCTTAAGTGTGTCATCGAGCGTGATCGCCTTCTGGAACTTTAAGATATAATAATATTGACTTGGTAAATATTGTTTCTTCCCAAGCATTACTGAAAAATTAAAATTCAGTGTCTGTACTGCAAGCTAAGTGCCTGAAAGTCGTTGACTGGACCGTAAAATTCTGTCGGTGAGGCTCTCTTAAAAATTATAAATCTTAAACCATACACTGAGATTTCGAAACGTTATTCATCTATTGAAGAGTTGCGGGTTATCGGTGATAATATCGGGTTATATTGAAGAGTTGCAAGTTCTCGGTGCAAAATTTAATTTACTTCTCGATGTTTCAGGGTAAGGAAGGATTCAACATTTCTTGGACAGAATTTAAAAGTTTTCAGACCGGATGTGACATGGAATTCGACTTTGTAAATATATTTTCTTATCTCATGGTCTTGATACAGCATTGATTCGGTTCCATGCACATTTTAGTGTAACTGTTTTATTATGTATGTCCTAAGATGTATGTGTGTTTGGGATCGCTCCTGTGGCTTATTTTGTTCCGGTTTCTGGAAGAAAGGTATGTACCTCCCGGAGGCAAATTTAGCTTATCGTGTAGAAAGGTTTTGTGAAAGAATAAAGGAGTGACTTGCCACCCCTTCTCGGCTGTAAAGGGGTCTTAGCGTCCCCATAGCAACGGCTTAGTAACATCTTTTAGCCAATGAGAGCTGAAAGGTGTTTGTTCGAGGACATAGCTGACTTCTGCTCTCCCCGGTTCTAAAGAAGTAAAAAAACGTTTTTTAGCAGTTGAAGAATAAGCAGCGACAGTGAGAGGACCTCGTGGTGTCCCGATCTTGAACGATCAGCCATTTTTTTTTCTTGCGTTGCCGATTCCGCTGGACGACTTAAGAGAAACGAGATGCTTCAATTTCAAACGAGGGTGGTGGTAAGTCATAATTATTTGTGTTATATTTATCAGGAGAGAGTACAGCTCTAATCTATTGTATATAATTTGAATTTTATGTGTTCTAATAATTTTTTTTAATGAATGATAACAATTAATATGATTATTTCTGTAACAGTTTGTAATCAGTGTTTAAATTAATGTTAAGTAATATTAAGAGGAATTAAATGGTAACATTAGATATTAAATTTGAGTTCGTGTCCTTTAGTTATTGTCAGACATGTGTCAGAGTGTATTTCTCAAATTTATAATTTAGCAAAAAATAAATAAAAAGCCACTATACAAAATATTCTAATTATTATATGTTCTAACTTAATTTAATACCGGAGTTTTTAAAGGATTTAGCCCTCGGGTGTATCAAACTGCGATTCTATTAAAAACAAAATATTGTGAGAACCATTTGGTACATGTAGAGAAGAAATTAGGGTGAAATTATTATATTTAAAGACACACTCAGAAACTCAGTTCAGAACTCTTAATCAATTTTTCTATTATTTCTTAAATGGAGGGAAGTCGGGGCAGACTTGTCAACAACTATGATCGATGTTAATACGTAGAATACCGCTTTTGCTCTAAAAACACCTATAATGCAATAAAAATAAAGTATATAATTCAATGTTTTTCAGCTAAATTACAGAACTTTAAATTTAAATTTAAATATATATTTACGGGAAAAGCAAATGTTCGCACGGGCAGACATATTTTTCTTTTACTACTCTTTATATCGAATATTTTATACTGTAAAGAGGCTTAGCCATTTTTTTTAAACAGAGAGAGAGAGAGATAGTAGGATTTTAAAGTCATAATTTTAATTTCCAGTTAAAATGTTTCATTTCCAGTTAAATTGTTTTATAGTCGAAATTCGTTCTTGAAAAAATTCTATGCATCTAGTAATTGCCAGATTTTTTTTTTAATTCTAAGTCTAGTAACTTTACCTTCATATGATTTCTGAATTCCGAATTGACATAGTTTAAGTTTTTAAACTATGTAAAAGTTCCTTGTAAAAGTTTTTAATATATTTAAGGACCATTGAATGAAAATGAAAAACTGTTAAGAGTTGTTTGTTTTACAGACGAACTGCAGAAATTAATTCGAATTTATGGTGCAAGAAGCAGCCCAAAACCCATTTTTTTAAATTCTACCAGAATGTTATATTCAATGAACTGCAAGATTTCGGTTGGCACTTATGTTTATAGCACTATTTTGTTTATAATTTGTGTGTCTGCTCTAGTTTTTAATTCGAATTTACTACCTTCCCTTGAAGAATATAAAAACACTTTTATGCCCAGTAGACCATAACATTAATAACAGAGATAACTGTTTTATTAATCACCCGTAAGCTAAGAGAATCAGAAAGTTACAAGTTAAATGGTAAAGAAATACAATTTTTTTTCTGAAGAAATGGCTACAGTAAAGTTTATGGAATTTATTACTATTAGAAAGACATTAAAGATGGAAAATGCACTTCTTTACTTAATACCTTTAAGTTTGTCGATATCGTGCTATAATAGGAAATGAAGAAAGAAAAGCTTATATTAATATACACTGCTGGCCACTGTAAATGCAACACCCTGAAGGAAACATGCAAATAACATGAAATTTACAACATGCATTAGCGGAGGTGAGATATGCAAAGGATTAGAATTTCAGCGCAGACGCTCATCACACGCGCCTGTGGCGCCACTTCAAAGCGCTATTTAAGGCTTGGAGATTTCGACGATTTCAAGTTCGGCAATTGTGTTTTTCTTGTGGTTTTTTCAAAAAAACGATCAATTATGCCTCGTCGAAAACAGCGATCATCTTTTGATCAAGTATCCGAGTTCGACAGAGGAAGGATAGTGGCCTACCGAGATTGTGGATTATCTTTCAGGGAAATAGGTAGTCGTGTTGGACGAAACCAAACAACTGTAATGCGGATATGTGATCGTTGGATGCAGGAGGGTACGACGGACCGACGTGTTCGATAGCATCCACCTCAGCGCACCACTTCACGTGATGACAGGCAAATTGTGAGCATGGCAGTGACGGATCGCTCAGTCACATCACGAACCATAGCACAGCACATGCAGTCTGTAACGCATCATCCAGTGTCTGCGCGTACAATTCGACGCCGTTTACAGCAGAGTGGTCTGTCCGCAAAACGTCCATTGCTTTGTCTACCCTTGACGCAGAACCACAGACGTCTCCGCCGCCAATGGTGCGATGACAGAAGGATGTGGACGGCAGAATGGAATGAAATTGTCTTTACTGACGAGTCACGCTTCTGTCTGCAACACCACGATGGTCGCATTCGAGTCTGGAGACACCGTGAAGAGAGGATGCTGAACAGCTGCGTTATGCACCGCCACACTGGTCCTGCACCGGATATTATGGTATAGGGTGGTATTGGATATCACTCTCGCACACCTCTAGTACGCATTGCCGGTACTTTAAACAGCCAGCGCTACATCTCCGAGGTGTTGGAGCCAGTTGTCCTTCCTTACCTTCAGGGATTGCCCACAGCCATATTTCAACAGGATAATGCGCGACCACACGTGGCACGCATTGTCCAACGGTTCTTCGTCAATAGCCAGATTGAATTGCTTCCCTGGCCGCCTCGCTCTCCGGATCTTTCGCCGATAGAAAACATGTGGTCCATGGTTGCTCTACGATTGACCCAGATTCCATCCCCAGCTGCCACAGCAGATCAACTTTGGCAACGTGTGGAAGCTGCTTGGTCTGCTGTACCCCAAGAACTCATCCAAAGTCTCTTTGAATCAATGCCGAGGCGTGTGGCAGCGGTTATCTCCAACAATGGCGGCTACTCTGGCTACTGATTTTGGCAGGAACCACACTTCACAGAAGTCTATAAATTTAATCATTTGATACTTGGTCAACATGTTATCTACAAAATAAATTTTGTTGTGATATCTCTTGTCTTTCTTGGTGTTGCAATTTGGGTGGCCAGCAGTGTAGTTCATTAAATACCTTCCTCAATCGCAATAGGCTTGCCTGTATGATTTAAAATATTGAAACATTTTGTTATGAATCATGAAGAGTTCAAAAGAAAACAAAACGTTACTGTATTCGTAAACGTTATTACAACTGCATTTATTGAAGTTCGAGGGAAGAAATTTTTTTGAACTTTTAAATGGAATCAAAATTATGACAAATATATATATATATTTTTTAGTTTTAAGTCTTCCTTTCTTTGTGATACGTTCTTACAAGCTGTTTCAGTGAAAAACTTCTAAGTGGTCGGGTGGACGCCTTAGTGGACGTGTATAACGACGGTCTACCCTAAGGCGCGGATTACACTCACACCTGTTACCTTCGACGACGGTGTACTACCCCGGTAATGCAGTTAATGCTTTTTCCTCAGTGCTGTCGAAAGTAATATACGGCACTGAGTTTCTATCTACGGGAAATTTTTTTTTACGCTTGGCTATTGGGCCATAATCACTCTTTCCATCTGTCAGACACAAAATTAAGAGTAAAGATTAAAATCGCATCCTCAAACCTTCATGTTGGTACTACACGAATTTTGCTACACCATTGATGTGAGGTATTGTTGTACCAATGCCTTTCCTTTCATCAACTGAACAGAAGGAACAATGTTTTAAGTGAAGGCTTTGATCTCTATACTCCTACTGCAGTTAGCAGTTCGTGTGAAGTCTTTTCAACGTAAACTCCGTATGCATATCTGATGAATAAGGTTGCATCTAAAACCAAAAGCTATGCCTGCCTTTAAGCGTAAGATTTTAGTAATTGATATGTCCTTAATAAAATTGATTTTCTTTCTTATGTTGATAATTCTGCATTTTTTTCTTTTACTATATAGCTAATGACTCAATGATATTCAGGATACTCCTTTCTTACATTCATTTTGAATCCTGAGCACGTAAAATTTAAAGAGGCGTCACGTGAGGGTGCTAGTTAAGACATAAACAGTCTAGTTAAACGTCCCAAAGTATTAACACGCAGAATTATTTGCATCATGCATTAAATTTACTCATGTATTAGCATTTATA
This sequence comes from Dolomedes plantarius, assembly GCA_907164885.2. NCBI lineage: Eukaryota > Metazoa > Arthropoda > Arachnida > Araneae > Dolomedidae > Dolomedes > Dolomedes plantarius. The sequence goes on from OU015492.1 coordinate 164,631,949, forward strand.
AATACGGCTCTGTATGTTATCGTGGACAATACAAAAGTTGTATCAGCTTCACAGAAGAGCATAGCTTCAAAGCTGTGTTCATCAAGTGGAAGCTCATGGTAAAACCAAACCATATTGATCCAGTGTCACTTGTTCAATCGATAATATTTTCTCCGTCCAAATCTGATTGGTTAAAATTACAGTTTTATGTATACAAATAAAACACACAAAATGTCAGAACTAATGACATTAATCACTAGAAATTAGACAAATTTTAGACATTTTCATTTTAAGAAACATCCTTAAATTAATGTTTTAGGATAACTGAGAACTGTGATTATTAAGATTGCCTTGGAAGCTGTGTGTTAGGTTTTCACAGATTTCTTAAATTATTATTTATATATAAAACAATTCGATTTTAAAAAATTTCTCCGAAGTGCCCATTCCCTGGAGAAGATCATTTTAGTGATTAGTGATTAAGAGATCGCTCAAGTGATTAGCTGAATTTATTTTTCTACCCTTCTAATTATTTAAGAAAACTGAGATTTAAAATCTTTTTTAAACCACTATTGTCTTTTAAAGACAATGTTTCCAAGTATTGTAGTGATATCCAGGTCAATCCTTTTCATAGACCATGCATAGAAAACCGATTATCTGTCTCAATTCAAATTCAGCATGATATTACGAATTCCCGTTACATAGTTCGAAATTCGGCCAGTTAGGCGTGTGAACCCATTGACTTTTGCATGTCTTTCAGGCAAATTCTCTTGATTTCAATACACAATCTCGCTAATGTATTTTATGCAGTTTTTTTTATAATATTAAAAAATAGTATAAAATTAAATTCAAATGAAACTCATGGCGAGTCTTGTTTTATTTTTTTATGAAAAACCAGTCTATAAAAAACCATATTAATCGTAAATGGACTGTGAGAGGTGAAATGAAGCATGAAGTCGTACAAAATCCGAATTTGTCACGTGATATGTTTGTTCGGGATTTTTGGGCGAAAAAAATCAATAGGTTTCTGTCGAGGTAATAAGAAAAAAGCACAATCTCTCTGAGGAAAAGTGAAGGAGGACATAAAAAGGGAAGTGGTTTGCTAAGAGCAAATATTTTTTCGGTGTAACAAGAAGATTTTCTTATCATTTCTCAGGATTTGCGTATAAGCTGAAGGTATTTTTATCATCGCTTTCCGCAGATTGGATATCTAGATAATATTTTCTCAATCCATTTTTATCATTATTTTGTTTTAATTATATTATGCCGTAAATTCTCGCAAAAATCGTTGCCATTGTTGCAAATAATAAATATCAGTTTATTTTTAAATTCGCAAAAATTTAGTTGCCCCATATTTTTAATTAAGTAAATTCTGATTTACTTCCGAAAATGCACCTAAGATCTTAGCATTTATAGCACGAAATAATCCCTTCATTGCAAAAAGTATTAAATTCGCTCAATGCATTACTTGATCATCAAAGCCAGTCCCATAGGTAGAGGGGGGAAGCGACCGCCTCAGGCGCAGATTGAAATAAGCGTCAAAATGAGACAATTAAAAGTACGATATTTTTAAAGTTCAGGGTGTCCAAGCTAAAGGTGTCCAAAAGTCATGACTTATTTTTACAGAACTACCCATTAGAATTTTGAAAAAAATATTGAAATAGAAAGAACATCTCAGTAAGTTTTAATATCAATCATAGATTTCTATCGTAGTATCATAAATTTCTATGTATGCAACTTTTGTCTAAATGGTAATCCAGTTCTCTCCGAGTGTTTTGTAGAATAACAGGAGTTATTAGACATTTTTGCTTGGTTATTAATTAAATCCGTTGTGTATGAACAAAAAATTGAAACTGGATGCGTTGAAGAAGCGTATCCTTCAAGCAATTCGTGTAAAACTCCTGATATGCTACGAAACTCTTCGAGAGAACTGGATTACCATTTAGACGTTTGTCTTGTCACAAAAGGTGCACACATCGAAATGTATGATACTATGATCGAAATCTATGATTGATATTAAAACTTGGTGAGATGTTCTTTCTATTTAAATATATTTTTTTTAATTCTAATGGGTAGTTCCGTAAAAAGAAGCCATAACTTTTGAATACTTTTAGCCCGGACACCCTGTATAAAGAAAAAATATTAATAGTTTAATCCAGTGATTCTCAACTTTTTTTTCGTCACGGTATACTTTTAATAATTGGTGGATTGGTGGGGTTTGGGACATTCCGTTATGGCCTAAAATGAAATCAGTGGCTGACTTTCGTCTTGCTACTGGCCATGACTGTCTATTAGAACATCTGCATCGAATAAACATTGTTCCAAGCCCAATTTGCAAACTGTGATATATTGATGAGGAAATGGATGCCTTACATTTGAGTCTTTGCCCTGCACTCAATGATGGATCACTCTGGGAGAAATAATGGGAAGCAAGACACAAAACAGATTTGTAGATTATACTGTAGACTGATTCTGGTTTTGTTGTTCACTGTTATTGCTTTCTACGTTTTATTGTTCTGTCTACAGTTGTCTTTGTAATCTGCCATTGGAAATTTAAAAAAAACACTTTTAATAATTTAAAAATTTGGCGGCGCACTAATAATAAGATAAATTTAAAAGAATTTTACTTGGATAATTGATTGATGTACCTATGATAGATTTTATAAATAGCATACGAAATAATCCGAAGTGGCGGCACACTTCAAGAATCTCACGGCACAGTGCTTGAGTGTCACTGGTTTAATCTATATATATAAAACACATCCGTAACTGACTGACTGATTGACTGCCTGACAGACAACGCATAGACCAAAGCGCTGGACCTACAGGGCTGAAATTTTACATGGCAATTGTTCATATAGTATAGGGGTGCACTAAGAAATATTTTTGAAAAATTCTTCATAGATTTTTTTTAATTTAATTTTTAAGCTGTTTTTGTAACTTTTTACAAGTGTGCATTTAAAATAATAATTTGAGAGTTATAAATTTTATATCACGACAAAGATCATAAAAATTCCTTTAAAATGAAATCTTTTTCGAATCTTTACCTCCATTTTCTGATTTTTGGGAAATTTTTAAAGATTAATTTTTAGAATTTAATTTATTAAATGCTGATCACGTGATTTTTTTCTGGTACTTTAAATTAATTTATCGTCACGTGCATAACAACGAAATAGACAAAAAAAAAATTGTCTTACTAATGCGGCAGACGATTGGACATTATCCAAAAAAATATTAAAATACAGTAAAAGATATGTTCCTCAAACTGAATTATATTGACTATACTATATTCTTTAGTATGTTCTATTAGATTTAATTTGAATATTTTCTTCTACATTGTTTTGTCTATAAAAATATCCGTTGCGATTTTTTTATAAATATTTTTATTTGTTTTTTTTTTACAACAATTGCATTCATTGATCGTTGTATTTAATTTGAATGTATTCCATAGCGAAGTACGGGTATTCAGCTAGTCTCATATATGAAGAAATTCATAAAAATATACAAATGTAAGAGAATATTATTATTCTCAAATGCGGAGGCACTTTTCATTTCTAGACATTCGCCCGAATGTGAATTGCCGGGCAGACAACGCCTTGCAGACACCAGACCAGTAGTGGTCAACGTCGAATGCTGAACACCACCCTAACTCACACCGCAAGACTGCTGGCCATTCATTTAAGGGGGAACCAGAAAGGCAGCTAGCACTACCCCTTCCAAGCGAGTCTCGCAATTTAGAACCGAGTCAAGTGACGAGACCGGAACACATGGTCCCGTACCTCCAGAGGTAAATTTGAGAACTTGGGCCACGACAGATTTTACGTGCACCAGCCGCCATTAGTGGATTTGTCAGCGAACGGCATCGAATCAGCAACCTTCAGACCACTAACTCGACGCCTTTGCCAACCGGGCCACCACGCCCAAGAGAATAAGAGAATATTAGCCCATATAAGAGAATATTTAGACTATTTTTTCATAAACTCTTGAATTTGACATTATTATAATTAAATTTTGAATGCATTTTTCCAAATGTTGTTGTAGTAGCCCTAAGAATTCTACTAACTCTACCTGTGACTGTAGTAGCATTCCAGCGCAGTTTTTCTAAACTGAAAATTTTGAAGAATTATTTATGACAAATCAAGAGCAATTGAATGATCTTGCAACAGTTTCTACAGAAATGACGGTATAGAGAATATAGCTCACTTCTACCCAGACTTCGGTGTATATAATTTGAAGTGGCACTCTAAATGAATTTGATACAAACACAGTTTATACGTGAAACAATGTTTATTTAATACGTTGCACACATAGAATTTGCTTTTAGAGCAATAAGCATACGTACCACTTGTACGGAATATATATTGACATTCAATAGAAATACAATTTGCAAATACTCACAAACCAGCAGAGAGTCAAACCAGCAGTACTGCCACGTAAACTTTGGGCCTGCTAAGCACTAGCGCAGGATAGCACCTGGAGCTGCTTTCCTCTTAGCTCCCTTAACTCGCTTATCTATCAACCTTAACAAAACCTTTTTCAACCTCTGTATTAATCAAGATGCCTAGTATTTATACCAAGCGCGTATGCCCAAATTAGCATATCTCAAGCAGCTTCTTTAATCCATTCACTCAAAAGTTCGATTCTTGTGAATCGAATCTTATGTATACCTTACAACGGTATAAAAAGACAATAAATTCTAGGGATTCAATCAAACAATTTGCTGCAAAAAAGGCTCAAATAATGATTTAGAAATTTTATTCCATAACAATTTATATTCAAATTTATTTTTCTACTTTTTAAAAGTTTTGAAATTTTAATTTTTTTTTAAATAAATACATATTTTTCCAAAAGTGTCTATTATTCTGTTAAGCGGACTATTTCTAGTGAAGATAATTCTTTAGTTAAGAGTCTCTTCAAAAATTTAAAATGGGGCGGTTTTTTGAAACTTGACTCAGGCACCAAAATTTATCGGGTCGTTATGTGTTGACCATTCAACACTACACCGATCCATATTAACACATTGTTGACCGGTACCAAGTAAACTCGGGTTTTTACACACAAATGTTGAATACAATCTATATATATAAAACAGTTCCGTAACTGACTGACTCACTGACTGACATACAACGCACAGACCAAACCGCTGGACCTAAAGGGCTGAAATTTTGCATGGCGATTCTCCTTATAGTGTAGGGGTGCACTAAGAAAGATTTTTGAAAAATTCTTAGATTTTTTTAAAATTAAATTTTTAAGCTGTTTTAGTAACTTTTTTAAAATTTGCAGTTAAAATAATAATTTGAGGGTTATAAAATTTATATCACGAGAAAGAGCATAAAAATTCCTTTAAAATAAGATCTTTTTCGAATCTTTACCTCCTTTTTTTGATTTTTGGTGAATTTTTAAAGATTCATTTTTAGAATTTAATTTATTAAATGCTGATCACGTGATTTCTTTTTCTGGTACTTTAAATAAATTTATTGTCACGTGCATAACAACTAAATGGACAAAAAAATTTTTTTTTTCTTGCTAATGTGGCAGACGATTGGACATTATCCAAAGAAATATTAAAACACAATAAAATATATTTTGTTCCTCAAACTGTACTATATTCTTTAGTATGTCCTATTACATTTAATTTGAATAATTTCTTCTACATTATTTTGTCTATAAAAATATCCCTTACGATTTTTTTATAAATATATATATATATTTTTTTACATCAATTTTATACATTTATAGTCGTATTTATTATATATATATATATATATATATATATATATATTATTTGGCATTAATTGCATACATTGACCGTTGTATTTAATTTGAATGTACTCCGTAGCGAAGTGCTGGTTTTCAGCTAGTTTAGGATAAAGGAAAGTCATATTGGAGAAATCTTTGATCAACTGAACAGTGATTTACTTTAAAACTACCTTTACTATGACCTGAATGAGATTCAGGCAAATCCCACATTCAATCTTTTAAACTTTGAATCTCATATAAAGAAAAAAGCAGATTTCAGAAAAAAACGAAGTATTTTATTCCACAATTTCTCTCTTTGCCTTGCGTATATATTTAAATAAAATTGCCGGTGACCAATGTGCTAAAAAGAAGGACTTGACACTTCAACTAAAACAGGGTTCGCTATAGCTGCACTGACTTCACCAAAAACTTTGCAGCTTTTAAAGAAGTAACTTTTTATTTATCCGTCAGCTGTGGAACACGTTTCTACTTTCAGTTCTTGCTTCTCCAATCTCTTGTAAAATATTTTTAGATAAAAAAAAATTAAGCAATTCTTTAAAACATAATTCCTTACTACACAGGCTCAAAGAATTTTCCAAGAATAAAACGCTTATGTCTAAGTCTGGAAATATGAATACATTTCTCTGTATTAAAGCCATTGTGACTCTAGCCGCTGAAGCCTCAAAAGTTTTTTCAAAGTCTTATCTTAAGCAATGAATAATCAGAAATATTTTCAAAGTTTCTCCTGTTCCCAGACTAACTTTATTACATTAAAACAAATCTAGTTTTATAAACTTATCTTGTCTCCTAAATTTTGAATATCACTAGTGAACTGAAGCTATGTAAATGATATTAATCGACAAATTTTTAATAAAAACTCAATAATTGAACTCTATATTGCTGTCCAAAAACTGGTACATTTTAAATGAATATTTTCTTTTTAGTGAACCTAAATTAAAACAAAATGTCAAAAAAAAACTTTTTTATTTGAATTTTTCATGCCCGCTTTTTTTCGTTTTCCATTCATGGAGATATTAAATGCATTTTTTAGTCAATATCTAGTTTTTAATTCGATGATAATACTGTACAAAAGAAATAAAATAATAACGATTGAAAACTCTTCGATACCCATAATTCATCGCTGAATTTTTTTCACACAGTTTTCAATCTGAAACTCAATTTAATGCTACAATAATGTTATTGCCATACATTGTTCAAATAGCATAAATACAATTTCAAAATCTTCGAAAGGTAAAATTCATAAATTAAACATGAAATATTCTGTTAAAATAACCCTTATAGCCAGTTTATTAGAATCTATCATTTACGAATACACTCTTTCAGCATGTAATAAATTAGATTTATTTATGGTCATTAAAAATAAGAAACAAGATACAAAATGGATCATATAATGTAGATATAAAATTTACTTAGCACTTAATTTATGACATTTTCTACGAGCATTAAGCCAATCCATAAATGTAATCCATGCCATAAAATATGGCACATTTTATAGTGATTTGGGGAATTACGAAAATTCAATGCCATCCCAATGTCACTTAAGTTACTTTCACCTCTAAATTACTTTCAAGTAAATCACTCACATTTTATAAGAGCGTTATTGTTCGTAATAAGCATTTTTGAGAAATCGATTCGGTTCGTTTTGCCTGAAAATCTTTTTTAAATTGCCTTTAGTTATTAGGTTTATCTTTATAGATTTTGCATTATGCGTGAAGAAAAATCTGAAATGAAAATATGTGTTGAGTTTATACTTTTTTCCTGTTTATATAGAGACTTAAAACTGAACAACGAAAATAATGTCTCTTAAGCAATGTTACGTTTAAGTTTACCTTAAACACGTAAATCTACCTGAGTGTCACTATGCAGATGTGTACTTTTCTTTAAGATTCACTTTCGTACATTAAAATGAAAAAAAAAAAAAAAATATATATATATATATATATATATATATATATATATATATATATATATATATTCATTTCAGTTCACCAAAGCAAATTTATTTTTCATGAACTATCATCATATGCAATAAGACCTTTGACTGACTCCTTCCCCCCCTCCCATAACAAATTTTAAAAAGTATGTCGTGTCTGTCGCGTCATCCCTTTTTGTCTTGACCCTGCTACTCTCTTCTCAAGGAGGGGTAGGGCAATGACCCCGGCTCGATAAGGGATTCGAGATTGTTGACGGTGCCCCGTGCAGAAGGCTGAGGGCCGTCAGATACTGGGGTGACCAACGCGAGAGAAGGCGTGTGGTTTTTTTTAGTCTGCGATTGTTGGCTCTTGAGAGAGTCGGGTAGATCAGAGTAAAGTGCGTGGGTGTATTGAGACCTAGAAGACGCACTAGGCCTTGTTAGATAGCAGTCAGAATCTATATGATTGACCTAGTTAGATTTCTGTATATAATACTGTAAAATAAGTTTGTAGATAAATTAGTGTTGTGTTTGTGCTTGCAAAAGAAAATAAAACTTTGAGTATTCACTGGTGTGGTACTGAACTCTGTGACGTTACTTGTGTGAAAATTTACTTGTGTACCATTGCAAACGTCGAATTACGAAACGAACCAAAAGCGAACCCGTAGAAGTGAAGAGGGTTCGACAAAGTACAAAACAGTTAAATGTTCTCTATCGAATATATGTTCTAGTAAGCTTTTTTATCCTGTACGCAAATAGATAATTTGGTGAAAATTAAGCCAAATTATTTAGGTTATGATTTTTTGGATATTACGAAATAGATATACAAGAATTAATCAAGCAATATTTAAGTGGAGAATGCCATAATTTAAGGGCAGGTTGATCGCCAACTTCTTGTATTGAACACAAATTGCAAACTAATCGCAACAAATTGCAACCTAAATGTATTGCAGTATTCGGTATATAAAATATTAATGGTAGCCTTATTAGCAGAAAAACTGAATATATACAAACAATAATAAATTTAACAAAACTAATGTGTTTAATATGGATTTAATTCATGTTTTATTAAACGGTTCCTTTCATTGTATTAAACGAGTATTAACAGTGGTGTCCTTAATTCCGTTGAATTGTAAAGCTCAATCACAGTAACACCAGAATTTATTTTCTGTAACACTTTAGTATCATTCCCTTAATGTCTCATTTATTGCTTATCTGAAAGACTTCAAAGACCAAGAATATAAATAGAGAATCGTAGTTAGGAAAAAGAGCAAGCATTTACAAGCGGCAGTAACAAGAATATTTCAGTTATCAACTGGCTTTTGATAAAGCAAATTAATGAGTACTTAAGGTAGCAACTAAATTTCGTCAAGAGTTAACTTTGAATTGAACTTTTGCTGATATCTCATTCCATTATTAGAATAGTGTAAATCTCTTGGTTCCAAGTGTTATTAAATAAAACATTTATATGAAAAAGAGTCATCTTATTGTAAAAATTGGGGCACTTTTTTGTTTGTTATGCCGAAGTATTTATCTGTAATTTTGACCCCCCCCCCCCGCTAGTGATATCTGATATTTTTGTTTGAGTAAGAATGTAGAAAGCCCGAATATAATATCCTTCTTATTCTAATTCAAAGCAAACTTCATAAATTTCTATGTGGATATTCACTGACAAATTCTCAGTATTTTTAACTACACTTTTCTAGGGAATAACTCAAATCCGAAATTATCATCGCTTAAACACATCTTCAACTATTACAATTACTTACTAAAGAACTTCGGACAAATTTTCAACAAATATTTTTGTTGTTTACGGTAGAAAAAACTAATTTTCAAAAAACCTTATTTTATCCGAAATTTATCATCCCGAAAGTTAAAAATTTCCGTCTCCTTAAACTTGGTCGAATAACCCTCAAACGCCTCCTTTGAAACTAATATTTCAATCTTGGACAAACAGTGGTAAATTAAATTAAGAAGAATGGAGGTGATAATGTCTCCCTTTTGCATTCTTAAAGTAATCTTAGATAACTTCACGTCGTGTCCAAAAAAAGTTGTTTTTTATTGAGAATAAGTAATTTATGTTGTGTAGCTAGGGACGGGGAATTTTTTGTTGCAATTTATGGTTGCAATTTACGACAGAATATTAATGTTAACTTCAGAAACTTAGAAAAAAATCTTAACTTAGAAAAAAGAAAACAAAACTTAAAACACTTATTTTTTGCTTATAATATATTCAAAAGCATTTTTTTGCACTACCCTCATTGGAATTTATTTAAAATTCCATAACCTTTTCGTACGAAATTTAATTGAAAATATTTGTACTAAGAGGATTTATTTTTTAAACTTTTCTTGGCGTGCATTCATAGAATGTTATCTTCAAAGATAATTGGAAAAAACCTTCTTCCTTTAACGAACTATAAAGAAACTTTTCGTTGAATTTTTTCGTTGAATTTTGTTGGGAACTTTCATTTGAAATTTTTCATTTCATCGGTATAGTTATAAAGCATGCAGTGGCTTTCAAATAAAATATTCCATATGTATGAGAAACACTTTAAAGCACTTTCTATCAAAGTGTATGGACGTTAACACAACATTAAATGTTCAAGATGAAAAAAGTTTTTTTTCATACAAAAGGAAAATATCATATCTTAGCTGTACGCGATATATGTTATACTTTTTGCTAAAATCACATGAAATTAAAGATTTTTATCTTGATTAGCAGGAAAACAAATAAGATCTGAAATATTTTTATCTGAAATGTCTTTCGCCAATCTGTTATAACATAACCATACCGATAAAATATTTTTATCAATTCGGGTAAAAGGTATAAAATATTAGAGTTTAACTTCGCCAAATTTTGATTTTGACAACGTCTATGTAAAAAGACAGTCAAATTTTAACATTCATGCATCGTAAAGGTAGTATTGTTATCTCAGGCTGAAGGTGTAAGGTTTGGTACACAATACAGAAAGTTTACTTCAATATATTGGCAGCTGACCCATGATAAGGACATGTAACACTTTAAATAGTAGTCCTCGCCTTTTAAAAAATAAATATGCTAAAAAAGGTCAACATATATTATATGTCATTAGTTTCCACTAGAAAGAGTTCTACGTGCATCCTAAATAAGTTTTTCTCATGGCGCAGGGTAAGTGAATCAAACACTGGTCTGCGGATCAGAAGAAGCACGTTTCGAGATATGACTCTTGCAGTCAATAGTAGTTGAATAAACACAACCTTCTCATCTGCTCTCCGGTAGAGGGCGCTGTGTCAAAACTGTTTTGTTACTTTTTAATGCGTAGTTAGAAATCAAAAAATTGTGAACTACCGTTGCTGTCAGGTTGAAAGATAGCTACTCATACTCTACTACTCGGGTTGAAAGATAACCCACTTGGATTACATTTTTTGATGTGGCACCCTTTGAATATTAAAGCTTAAAAGACAAATTGAGTGTTAAATGACTGAACATCTACGCGTCATCACAGAATTCGAAACCCCCGTCACCCTCATCTTTTTTTAATAGTAACACACGAACGAAAGCAAACTTTTGTTTAAAATACTTTTTGAACACAAACAGACTGAGCTTATATAAATTTTCGAAGTCAAAAAATCCAATGGAACATTTAAGAAGTATGTATTATAAAGCAGGATTTCATATGCGATATACGATATGCTAAGCTAAGAAAGTGAATTTCAGTGGTATTGGGGATTAATACTCTTGACTGGCCAAAGGAAAGATTTACAATCGTATATAGGCCAGAAAAACGTTTCACAACGGAGTTGGAAATATGACAGCAGATTATGGGTTTCTTAACAAGTATTTATGAATCAGTTACAGAGGATTGCAGGAATGAAATATAACTTAAGGTTAATTTCTAAGGATAATCATGCGGCTTGATGGTGTAAAAGTAAGTTAATGTGGTCTGAAATCAGGAAAGTCACGTAATCAATTTCCGGGCGAGCCAAGACGTTTTTAATTGTGCGATAAAATTGTTTAAAAGTATGGGGGAGATGTTTTGCTATGGAAAATGTCAATTGTGACGACAACCTGTCTGACACCAAACAAACAGTCATAAATTAAGACATCTTTAACTGTGCTATAAAATTGCTTAAAAGTGTGAGGGAGATGTTCTGGTATGAAAAGGGCAATTATGACGACAACCTGTGTCACACTTAACAAAGAGTCATAAATCAATAAAACAAGTTAGAGAATTTGTACTTCAAAGCAATTTATTATGGTAAGTCATGAAAAAAGATAATGTGGTTTAGTGGTGTTAAAGTGAGCACTTCTGCCCGGAAAACGAGAAAGACCCGTTGTCCATTTCAGCCAAGAGCTTTCATAAGTGAGATAAAAATATTTATATGTATGTGAGAAACAAGACTTTTATCAAGAGAGATAGTTGTTATAATGACAAACTGTCTAATAGTTTACAAACATTTATCAATTAATAAAACACGTTTTAGAGTTTTGCTTCAACATGATTTCATGAGGTAAAATCTACAGGTAGATGATGTTGTTTGGTGGTGTCAAACAGAGCCCATTTGCTGGGACAGCGTATGAGTCCCTTATTCTGTACCTAAAGGAGACACGTTGTCGTTTAAGTAGGGAGGATGTGCCTGAAGTAAGTGACCTGATTATCGTTACAGCTGCAAAATACCAACTTATTCCACCGCGGATCTAGGGGGAGGAAGTATATCAGGTTATGTGGGGACTTATCAAACTTAAGACGGCCTCAAATCTCCAGGATAACCAGTACAGACAGTATACTTCTTGAAGTTATATCACCTATTCTTTGACATTGCAGTTTGTATTTACAAAATAAATTTTGTAAGCTAATTTGAAAGGGTCATGCCATGGGTTAGTAGTGTAACTGTCTGTACAGAAATACACCTGAGCAGAAAACAGACAGTTCTGGGTCCAATTCCCAGGCTAGTCTATTTGTTTATATGCAGGAGATAAATAAAGTTTAAAAAGGGATTAGCTTAGATGGCGCTACCAAAATAAATTTATAACTAAACCTCAATATATATATATATATATATATATATATATATATATATATATATATATATATATATATATATATGTAATATCTTAAATATTATGCACTCCATTCTAGCATTTAAACTCCCTTTCCTAAATTCAATCCGCAGTAATATTAATTTATCGCTTTAAAACCCTTAGCCATAGAACTTCCCATGAATCGCATGCCTTTGCGTTTCTACACGTGTATGTGTGGGAATTCAGGAGCGGGTTGGATATATATATATATATATATAAAATATTAAAAACTAGTAATTTCTTAATTCAACACTCTTAATATTTAAAAACTATTAATTCCTCACTTTACTATTCCAAATTACAAACCCTTTTTTAATTCCTTGAAACAGGTAATTCCCTTTGGGCATTCGCGTTAAATTCCATTATTACAGCCTTAGGCAAAATCATTCAAAATGGCTGTCTTTTTTAACTAAAGAGAAGCTGCGTCGCGTCACTACGAGTGTAAATCAGTTCTGCGCATCAACAATAACTTTAAACCAATCAACCATTAAGACACACCTTTTAATCACGTGATGAGATAAAGTTTATATAACTCGTGACGTCCGGAAGTAGGACGGGATTTTTGTAATTGCTATTGCTGCACACATACCGACGGATCGGTCGGTGATCTTAATAAAATGCTTTAGATTCAATTACGTATCTGTGGTTCCTGTGTCTGCGTTGGGAGTCTTTGCGGGAAAATGCTCAGTTAGTCATCATGTGGTCGGCGACATCATCCACTCTGCCCTATTATTTTTCCTCCACCTCGCCGATATTACATATATATATATATATATATGAATATTAACCAAATTTTTATCAAACTTTAAAAATATTGTGAACTATAATAAAATCCCTTGTTTCAGAAAAAATGATTTTAAAATAAAGTTAGGGATTTTTTCCTTTTCTTCTAATGAAAAATGCTATATTGTTTCATCAATATACATAAATATTTGAATAAAATCTTTTATCTTCTGAAATTTTATGCTATCTTTATTTCCATAAACGTCATATCTTCATCTAAATCAATCAAAACCAATTTATATAACCTTAGAAATATTTCAAAAAACGCAATACGTTCTCTAAAAGTAATATGAATATCACAATCTCCAAAAATTGCATTTAGAATCGCTATGGTTAAATTTCAAGTCATTCATTTCATTTCCATTCCATCATTCCGGTATGCCTGCAATTTCCTCCTCTGCAAAGTCGGAGAAACTGCGTTTAAAATTGCCTCAAATGCGCTAAAATGGCCGGAAACGATGAAAGAAGAAAAATGGGACTTTAAAATGGAAAAAAAATACAAGACGCATACGTTTTGTAGAAAGTCGATGACGATTCTACGCAGCAAGTTTTTTCCTAGGACGAAGTCGGACTTTAATATTTTATAACCTTTCTACCAAAAAAGTGTAATCTCTATACGTTATCGTACTTTCAAAACTACTAGAAAGAACTTTGTGAGCTTACGTCCAATATATATTTTATTTGCAAAATGGTTAAAACTGAAAGTTTCCTTTTCTTTGCTCTTCTTTTTAACAAATCTAAGCTCGGAAGGAATGGTCAGTATTAGCTTTTGTTCATCAAAGCTGATAACGTTCAGATAAGGAAGGGTAAAACTCAATATTCACAGATGGCGTTGCACAAAACGGGACATGATGTACTTCCAGCTTTATTGTTGGACCGATACAATCCACGGCTACCGATAAGTAAGTCCTACTGATTAGAAATAATAAGTTAGCATTTAAAGTAACTTTGTATACTAAGCAGAGCTGCTTTATCAACTTATTTATTACTCAGGTTGTAAACAAAAATCAGAAAGCAGGGTTACACATTATCTAATGCATAGTAACTCTTTTGTAGTCAACCACAATAGCGATTTCAAAAGAGAAGAGCAAGTAATATTTGTAAACGTTATGAAGCAATTATATATCTGTTATTTAAAGTTTAAAAAGACTGACAGGTCTGTTTAATTTAATGTGTAAAAGTGAATTAAAGCTAGCGATCGAAAACAAGATTTACTGATAATATCGTATTCCTTCTTTAAGTTTACACTTATAAACAAAATACCACAAATCATAAATATCGAAATAACAATACTCGTGTATATATATATATATATATATATATATATATATATATATATGTATGTGTGTGTGTCTGTGTATATATACGAGGGTTTTAAATAAAATAGTGGCACGTAGCCCAAATAGTCATAAAACATCGGGCATGCGCAAGCAGGATATGGGAGGAGTGAGGTGGAGCTCTTGTCGATGTGTAGAGTACATAAAACCGTCGATCCAGTTGAAGTGGACAGTGTCATTTCTACCGCTCTAAATCAAGTTTACAAAACGTGATCAGCGGTCGAGGATTAAAATCGAGGTTGCCTGTGTACCATCTGCGCCCGACTATACGGTGGAAACGTCCACGTTTATTGCTGAACAATCTCCCTATCGTATTGCATGACAATGCTCGTTGTCATATTGCTCAAGCTGCAAATGATCTCTTGCGACGGTGGTCTTGGGAGTTGTTGGAACATCTTCCGTAATCCGCTGACACGACCTCTTTCCTAAGTTGAAAGAATCCCTTCGAGACATCCAATTTCCTGACGTGCCGTCTGTGATCTGAGCAGTAGGGGGCTCTGTCGCTGACACCAACACACAACACCTTGCCAAAGGTATTCTACGGCTTTCTGACATCTGGTAAAAGCTACAACACTTTGCTAGTGATTATATTGAAAAAATATAATGCAATTTTGCTGGTATGTTCATCAAAAAATGTTTTTCGGGTATGTTGCCATTACTTTATTTACAACCCTCATATATATATATATATATATATATATATATATATATATGTGTGTGTGTGTGTAGCTGACAGGCTTAACACATCCATGTCCTGATACTTAAAAACTGAGACAGTCGTGGCACACAATGAAGATGATCCAAGATAGTTTTTTTTTATTTATTCAAAATTTGTACGTCAATGTCCCAGAGCTCCTTATAGTTATTTTTAAAGATTTATACGACTTATTAAATTAAATCCCTCCCTAACATTTTTCAGAGAGCTGATGCAAGCCTCTTTACCCCGTGATATTCTCCAAGCGTCTGTGTCGTTCTTTGTTAAAATCCCGCTCAATAACTTGCTGACATTGCATTTGGAAACTTCCAGAACTTATCCTTACGCAACTGAATCGCCTAACCTGATCTAATTTAGAATCCCTCACCTGAATAATCTCTTTTTAAACTGGACCGTCAGGTGGCGGCCTCTATTGATCCCTTTTGCTATTAAAACCCCCGTTTCTCTCTTTTTCCCGATATTACGTGATTTCACAGTTTTAAATTGTTAATTCCTATTTTTTCTAAGCAAAAGCCCCCCTTTTAAGGTTCTCACGGTTGTTCCCATAATTAAGGCACACACACACACACACACACACACACACACACACACACACACACACACACACACACACACACACATATATATATATATATAATTTTCCTGCTTAACAAGTTTATAAGTCTACAAAACTTTGAAATTTTTGGATATGTTAAAATAACCGGAAAAGTGAAATGGGGAAAAGGAGGAGAAAACAAAAATGAGTATATGTTTGCAAAAGAGGCATAAAATTGTACAAGGTAAATCGTAAATCTTGTTACAAAGGTTTGCTTTGCTCCATGTCAGAATAAAATAATACCATCACTTCTCTGAGGAAAATTAATGAGGTTGAAGACAAAAATCTGATAAGATGAAGGTATCTCAATACGAATTTAATAGATTTTATCTTGTATACAAGCATGAGAATTTTTCATATTATCTGCATGTATTTCAAACTGATAACAATAACATTTTAAAATGTTTTCAATAAGTATGATCTTGATATTTTTCAAATATAGGTTTACTATTTTATAATTTGTTATATTTCAGTTAAAAAAATAAACGAAGCTTTAATGGTAAGAAATTACCTACTCTTTTATTCTTCAATTTGTCAATTTTCCTATATTTGAATCAAAATTTCTCAACTTTACATTCGGCATCGTGTTTTCATTTCCACTTGCCATAAAAATATTACTATGTTTAGAAAACAACTATGGGTCCATATCCAAGACTTTCACTGACGTAATTCGACTATTAAACCATTGAGAATCATAGATTTTTTTCCACAAAATTTCGCTAATTTTAGAATCGAGTTTCTCTTTTAAGGTAAAAATATTTATCCACCACAAAAATAACATTAATGAGAATTATTGCAACTACGAAACAAAGAGCAGAACAATGGAAATGTCCATTTTTTTTTAAATTAACGAGAGTAAGTGAAGGGAATTTTTTGAAAATTTAGTATAACCAGAAAAATATTTGAACATGTTTTTATAAAGATTGATTTCAAAATCAAATTCCAATATTCTTTAATTTCTAAATCATTCCTATAACAAAGGCAATTTTAGTAAAATCAAAACTTTTTCATAATAAGGAGAACTGTCATTGAACAGATATATGAACAGTCTTTTTTTTAAACTTATATATATATATATATATATATATATGTGTGTGTGTGTGTGTGTAAGTAAACAGAAACTTAAAAGGATGTTTATTGAGAATTTAACACTTTTTTACACATTGATTACAATAAAAGATTATTTTTAGAGAGACACTGGCCTTCTGTTACCTCCGTTTGCAAGGTAAATTTCCCCTTGAAATACTAAACAATCTAAGGAATTTAACATATTTTCTTTTGCGAGTCAAAAATTAGTTTAAATGGCTTGATCAAAATAGTGTAAACTGATAATAAACTTTTAAAAATACATCTCAAAATACCATTATTTATTACGGCGAGAAATGATAGATTTTTACGGTTTAATAAAATATTCTACAATTCATTATTTTGGCAACTTATGTTTGTTCTTATTTTACATTTATACAAAGAATTTTAGAGCTTTAATTAACGGCGTTTTCACATATCTTCTTTATCATAGAAAATATGCCATTGTTCAATAATAGTTGCATTTTTTTCAGAAGCATGTCTTTTTAAGAAAAGTCAATAACAGACAAATTAATTAAACAACGAAAATTGTTTTAAGACCTCGGTGTATTTCATCTTAATCATTTTAATAAAAATAACTATTCAGCTAATTGTTTCTCTTAAATTCCAGAACAATGAATTTTTTTTCAAATAACGTGCCTTGAAATGCCCTAATTTATGAAATAAAAAATTATGAAATATAGGCTTTCATTTTTACATCTGTTTATAAAATAAAATTATTGGACGTTAATGAAAGACTTAGTATGTTGTTTGTAGAAAATTAATTTTATATAGTAGAAAATTCCATTTTTAAAAATATTTCAAAAATGCTAGTAAACATTTTACCATTTTTTAAGCAAAACATTCTTTTTTTTAAAAAACTAAAAACTAAACATATTTATATTAAACTATATATTAAACGAAACAATTTTAAAAACAACAGAAAAAAACAATTTTTAACAGAGTATGTACAATTTAAAATTTACAAACTTTTCTTAAATAATATTTACACAGGTGCAAGAAAACTGTAGTTGCTTTAAGGCATGAAAACAGTTGTTTTGACTTTCAAATTAATTTGATAAA
Organism: Dolomedes plantarius; assembly: GCA_907164885.2. Lineage (NCBI taxonomy): Eukaryota > Metazoa > Arthropoda > Arachnida > Araneae > Dolomedidae > Dolomedes > Dolomedes plantarius. Next base: position 164,650,237 of record OU015492.1, read on the forward strand.
ATTTGTTGACAAAAGGTTTAGAAGAGTAGAAGTAAAAAAAAATTTTTTTTTAAAACCAATTTAAAAAAAATAAATGCTGCCTCTCTGTGTTCTTATTTCTACAAAGAATGCTTGTTATTAGGATTTTGGTAACCTTTTGGTTTGCTTTTTCCCATTTCAAACTTAAGAGAAAGGAAAGCGAATTTACTACACAAAAAATACATCTCAACAAAGTTTTCCAGTTCCTGTGGAGATGTGAAAAACGGTGAATGTAAACTTCCTGCAGTAAAAAATTATACTTCACTCAATTATTCAATTGATTACAGTCGAACCCCGTTATAGCGAACCTGGGATATAACGAACTCCCGGATATAACGAACGAAATTTTTGGTTCCGCCGTTTTCCTATTCTATTTAATGCTAATTTACCCTTTTATAGCGAACCTCCGAAATGTTAAGAATCGGCTATAACGAACCTTTTTTTTCAGTCGACTGATTTTTTTTAAAATTTTTCCGCACTTGTGAAAACATGACTTCGACTCTGATTTCATATGGAAATGTATGTCAGCTAGTGAAACATGGAGCAAATCAGCGATAAGTCTGTTTATTCAAGGGTAGAAACATCTGCATTCTTTCCCTTTTATGGTACATCCACATTCAAGCAGAAATTCTGCAGGGAAGTACCCCCAACTCCTGTCATCACATTAGTCACGGTAACCCTACCCGTCGGGTATGGTTCATTTCACTCTCATCCCCTATTCCCGCCCCCAAAGTCCCTCCTTTTTCTTTGATGCTCTGCGGCAAAGACCGACTAGACACAAGATCAGTGCAGGACTGCCCTGCAGACCGCTGCCCATAAATCACTGGTTTCCCCTGCAGAGTACTGAGGAGAGCATGAATATGAACGCGCTATGACGATAGCCACTCTGCAGTTGTAATCCCGCCAGTAATTCGGCAAGCGAAACCACAGTAAGAGGAGAGAGGGGAGGGGAAAGGTTCACCAAATGCTCGAGGAGAACAAGTAATAGCATGAACAGTATAGCATATGCGCACCCGAGAACAAGGGGAAAGGTCATCTCAGGGTCGAGCCGGAAGATTCATTTCCACCCGCAGGTGGAAGGCAAGTCATTTCATCTAATTCACCTATTTGAGTGTTTATCACAAGTTAAAAATTCGCTTTTAAGAAATCATTAGGTACATCATGTCGAGCAAGCGTAAAGCATTCTGCATCGAAGAAAAAGTAAATATCATAAGAGAAATACAAAATGGAGGTAGCCAAGTTGACATTTGCCGAAAAAAAGATTTATCGAAATCTACAGTTGGAACAATATGGAAAAACAGAGAAAGCATACTTTCTGCTTTCGAGAAAAATGTGAACTCCCAAAAAAAATTAAGAAAAGCTGACCATCAAGAAGTGGAAGAAGGTTTATTAAAATGGTTCAGCATTCAAAGAAGCCAAAATGTACCAATTTCTGGGCAAATGCTTCAGTCAAAAGCTGATGAATTTGCCAGTAAATTTGGAATTCCATTTTCGTGTTCTAATGGATGGTTAGACAGATTCAAGAAGCGGAACAACATATCTTCCGGAAAAATTGTCGGAGAATCGGGAGATGTTTCAATATCCAACATCGATACGTTGAAAGAAAATATTTGGAATGACATCTCTAGTGAATATGACGAGAATGACATATTTAATGCTGATGAAGCTGCACTGTTTTACAAGATGACACCAAACCAGACATTAAAATTTAATGGAGAGAAATGTAATGGCGGAAAATTGTCGAAAGACAGAATCACATTTCTTGTGTGTACCAATATGAGTGGAACTGAACGTCGTAAGCTTCTAGTAATTGGAAAATCTAAACACCCCAGATGCTTCAAAAATATCAAACGGCTTCCTGTTTCTTATGAAGCCAACCGTAAGGAGTGGATGACTAAGGAATTGTTTGAAAAAGAACTTCGAAAGTGGGATCGTGAACTTTCAGCTAAAAAACGGAAAATTCTACTTTTGCTTGACAATTGTAGTGCACACAAAAACGATAAACAGTTACAATCGATTACAATTGTTCTCTTTCCCCCGAATGCAACTTCTGTAGTACAGCCTATGGACCAGGGTGTCATCAGAAGCGTTAAATGTCATTACAGGAAGCAGCTCATTTTACGAATTTTAGAAGGATATGATAAAAATGTAAAATGTGACGTTTCTCTTCTTGATGCAGTTATAATGCTTTAAAAAATTTGGCGGCTTGTTACAGATTCTACAATTAGAAAATGTTTTCGACATGCTGGCCTAGCAAATAATGTTGAAGAAGAAGATGATGAAGATTTACCTATCGGGATGTGGATAGAAAAACACAATATTTCCTCATTCTCGTATTGTGACATGCAATTGTTCGAAACATTTGATGATGAAATCATTACATGTGAAAATCCGACTGATGAAGATATTGTGGAAGAAATTAAAATGAATCATTCTGAAATCGAAGATTCTGCATCTGATACTGATGAAGAGGACCACATAAATGATGAAATTCCCATCATCTTAGATGCTACAGCAGCAATGCGTGTAATTAATAAGTTTTTTTTCCACACAAACAGTGGAAGAAAGAGTGTTGCAGTCATTTGACGTACTGGACAAAGAAATTCATATAATGTTTTTGAAATCGGTATCACGTCAGCAGAAGATTACCGATTATTTCTGTAACAAAACAGTGAGCAAGAATTAAAGGTAAAATGAATTTATATCCATTTGTCTTTCATTTTTATTTAGTTTAATTAGTATTGTATCAGTTTAATGTTATCGATTTTAGTCAATTAAATTCATTAATGGTCATTTTTAATAGATTTTATCGTTTTTTAATACATCATTATTGAATACACATAGCAACTAATGAGTTATACATTTTGTGAACATTTTTCTTAACGGTTCGGATATAGCGTACCACCGGATATAGCGAACCAAACCTTTGGTCCCTTGAAGTTCGTTATAACGGGGTTCGACTGTATTTATTAGCTGCATTGAATATTCCTACTGACTCTATCAAAGAATGATCTAATAATGCAGCTTTTCTTAAATGACCGGCTTAATATGTTTATCATAGCCATAACATTTTCCCATATATACATAAACTAGCTTTATATACCCGGCGTTGCACGGGTGTACCCTTAATAAAGCTTACTTGTATGATATGTATATTTGTATTTTATGCCAATCGATACCCCTCTCCACTGGTCAGCATCCCATCAGCGTATTATAATAACCCCCCCCCCCCCATGCTGAAGTCAGCATTAAAATATTTCTTTCAATTTTGATATCCCACTGGATCCCGGCCCTTCGAGGAGTTTGAGGACTTCCCCGTAAACCCTTGGGAAAATCGCCGGTTTCATAAACAAAGAATTACCTGGCGTTGCCCAGGATAATAAAAATGAATGGTGTTAACCTGAGCTCTAGATGTATACGTACTAACAACCGAAATATATACAATTCACACTCACACACATCTGTAAACACTTCATTTAATTAAGGTTGATCTCTCTCTTTTCCCCTACCACCAATTTGGTGTTCAAAATAGTGATATATAGGAAATATAAATTATTGGATTGATTCTAGCAATTTTTACAAAATCTAAAGCCAATGTCGAAAAATGGTGACATTGATCGTGTTTGTTACATTTAATCGTGTTTCTTACATTTTAAATCAAGAATCCTATGGATATCTGTTTCCTTCTTTGAGATATGACAGAATATGTAAAAAACACGTAAAAACACGTTTAGCCCCCCTAACCCCCTAGGGGCCCGAATTTTGAAAAATCCTGAATTGATTTTTAGGTATTCATGTTCTTTACATTTTAAAGCAAAGAATCTTATGGATATCTGTTTCTTTCTTTGATATATGGGGGAATATGTGAAAAATACGTTTTGCCCCCTCCCCCCCCATGGGGGCGAATTTTGGAAAATCCTGAAGTTAGTTTTAATGTATTCGTGTTCCTTACATTTTAAAGCAAGAATCTTATGGATATCTGTTTCTTTCTTTGAGATATCAAGGTATATGTGAAAAGCACGTTAAGCCCCCTCCCCCCCCCCTGGCGCCAAATTTTAAAAAATCCTGAAATTGAATTTAACGTATTCGTGTTCCTTACATTTTAAAGTAAGAATCTTATGGATATCTGTTTTTTTTCTCACAGATATGAGGGAATATGGGAAAAACATGTTTGCCTCCCCCCCCCCTTGGGGGCCGAATTTTGAAAAATCCTGAAACTGATTTTTAGGTTTTCGTGTTCCTTTCATTTTAAATCAAGAAACTTATGGATATCAATTTCCTTCTTTGAGATATGAAGGAGTATGTAAAAAACACGTTTTGCCCCCTCCCCCCTTAGGGGGCGAATTTTGTAAAATCGCTTCTTAAATGACGCCTTAAGCACAAAAGTAATACTCCTAAAATTTGATATCTGTATCTCCAATAGTTTTTGGCTGAGCGTTGATTCCTTTATATGTATAGATAAAACGCGTTTAGTTAAAAAATTTAAGTACATGGTTCAAAGAATCGAAAGAAAGTTTTTCTAAGGGATTCGTGATTGTTGCTGGTTTTTCTTATAATGGCAATTTAAAAATAAAGAGAGTGAAAAAAATTTCAATATTAACTCCAAATACTATCAGGAACATATTTTATCGCCAATTTTTCTGAATGAAATACCATCGCTTTACCCAGAGTGCCATCAATCTGTGAGACTCCATCAGGACAAAGCTAGCAGTCACACATCAAAATCCACTGTAAATTTCCTAAAAGAAATGGAACAAAAACTGGTATCAAGGCCATACCCTTCACTGATATCCCTACTAAATCTCCCGATGTATCACCTATGTATTTTTGTGCTTTCGGACTTTTAAAATCTGCATTATCCAAATGTCGTCCCAAAACCCTTACAGGACTCTGGAAAGCTGTTCAGGAGGAATGGGATAGAATACCTCTTCTGACACTTCAAAAGGCATTATTATCCTGGAAATTGCGGTGTCGAAAGATAGTTCAGAATAAGGGATGTCAAATAGAACATTTAAAACACAAGAATTTTATGTAATTTAGTTTTGTGAATACAATATACATCGTCTAAAAAATGTGTGAACAGCCTCTGTATAGATATACAGGGTGGTCATAAGAAAACTTTGCCGATATATGGACCTCTAGCGGCCGTTCCGTTCAACTGATCGAGATGAGATTTGAGATATAGTTATTCAGAGGTATGAGCTGATTTTGTGAACGGCAACAAAGTGGCGCTCGCGGTTACGGTTATAGGTATAGAAACACGAAATTTTCAAATGGCAATGCCCAATTTTTCCCGTCGCAAAATGCTGAGCGCATGCGAAAACCTAAAAAAACATTGGAACGGTACGTGTATCACAAAAAATGGACGCGTTATGCACGCACTAAAATCAGCTCTGCGAACGGCCTACAAAAACACGATCGGGGTGAACGCAGGAAATTTGCATATGACAGAGGCATGACAGCAAACACTGATGGCAACACAGATCGGACAAAAGAAAACTTTTATTTGGATTACACATTTTCCACATGGCTGCCATCATCGTGTTTTTGTTGGCCGTTCACAGAGCTGTTGTTTGTGCGTGAATAAAGCGTCCATTTTTTGTGATATACGTGCCGTTCCAACTCTCTCTAGGGTTTTCGCATGCGCTGAGCATTTTGCGGTGGGAAAAAGTGAGCATTGCCTTTCGAAAATTTCGAGTTTCTATACCTATAATCGTAACCGTGAGCGCCACTTTGTTGCCGTTCACAGAATCTCGAGCTCATACCTCTGAATAACTATATCTGAAATCTCCTCTCGATCGGTTGAAGGAAACAGCCGCTAGAGATCCATATATCGGCAAAGTTTTTTTATGACCACCTTATATATATATATATATATATATATATACAGTATATATATATATATATATATATATATATATATATATACAGTATATATATATATATATATATATATATATATATATATATATATATATATATATATATATACACAACTGTTAAGGAATATATATCAGAAAGAAAAGTAAATTGCTACCATTCACCATATTATTAATGCAACATCTGTCAAACATTAATATATGACTGTATTTCTTTGAAACTATGAAAAGAAAGGTATAGCTACAATATCTGCATTTCTCGCACCAGGTGATTCTACTGCTTAATTCTTGGAAATAACTATTCTTTTATATTTAATAAACTCCATAGGAAATATTTTCATTATCACCACAAAGTCTTATAATCTATATATAAATATATGAAACAGTTCCGTGACTGACTGACAGATAACGCACAGACCAAACCGCTCGACCTGAAGGGCTGAAATTTTGCATGATGATTCTTCTTATAGTGTAGGGGTGCACTAAGAAAGACTTTTCAAAAATTCTTCTTAGATTTTCTTTAATTAAATTTTTAAGCTGTTTTTGTGACATTTTTTAACGATTGCATTTGAAATAATAATCTGAGGGTTATAAAATTTATATCACAAGAATCATAAAATTACATTAAAATAAAATCTTTTTCGAATATTTACCTCCATTTTTTGATTTTAGATGAATTTTTAAAGATTAATTTTTAGAATTTAATTTATTAAATGGAACACGAGATTTCTTTTCTTTTTTTGATACTTCAAATTAATTTTGCGTCAAGTGCATAACAACGAAATAAATTAATAAAAAAATTAAATACAGTAAAAGATAAAATTTAACCACTAGACTAATTGAGATGGAAGTTTTTTAAGAATTTAATTCAAATTAGTATGTTTTATGGATATTAAATTAAACCTATATATAAAACTCCAATTTCCCCTCAAAGTACGCTTCGCCATGACGATAAATAAGTCTTATGGTCAAACTTTAAAATACACTTGCGTAGATGTAAGAGAAAATTGTTTCTCCCACGTCAGTTTTACGTAGCTTGCTCACGCGTAAGTTCGCTGACGAATCTGGTCATATTAGTTCCGCCGAATGAAGAAACAAAAAGAAAACTGTTCATAAGGAAATCCTCTAAAAAGCAATTTCATTATTTTTTCATTGTAATTATCCTAAAATGTACTCCGTAGCGAAGCACGGGTATTCATCTAGTGTTAAATAAAACTTGTCTCAGTTTTTCAAATATAATTCAGTTTCGACTAAGAGGTATCCTTATGTGCGTATGAGGTGCGCGTTATGAGGTATCCTTAATAGTATGTCCTCGAGAAAAATCCCAGATTCAGGCATCCTTTAAACATGAACCCATCACACTTTCCCAATATTCTATTTAAAACGGCTTAACTAGAGTCAAAATTAATGGCACAAAACTTGAATCAGTAACAAAGTAAATATTAACAGTATCTGCAGTCCCTTCACAAACAAAACATCAGTTTCGGATTTCATTAAAAGTTTTAGCACGAAATCCTTTTATTTCAAAAAGGAGTATCTGAAATCCGCAACTTAACATTCAAATGTAGCCACGCCAAGACTTCTTTCTGAGTTCGTGCTCAAAATCAGAGTGAATGAATTATGCATGATCCAACACCCGACCTCGACATGTCATTACACAAACCATCGATATTTTACAAAATTCGTGGCAATGCTGACTTTAATAAAATGCCGATGTTGCCACCTATGAATGGGGAATCCGAAGAAATAGTAATAGAGTCTCTTATTTAATTCAGCTGAAAAGTAAAAGCCGATATTTAGTCATCGGAGCAAGAATTACTTCTCAGCTGCTTATCAAAGAAGGCTCAAGAGATTATGAGTCAGTTTCATATGGTTAAACTGGTTGCAATTTTTGAAAGAAAGTATTTAAGCACATCCTTTTCAGTTCACAGATTTTTCTTTTCGGTTTAGAAATTTTAAAGATGAACCTTAAAACTTTTCGTTCCCCATAAATGTAAAGTTTTGTGGAAGTCGATCGATTTCAAAATATGCCATTACTGCAAAATCTATCTTTAAAATTTACAATGGGTAAAAAGCCACTTTAACTTTAAACCCTGTATCGCATCTCCTACATTTAAATTCGCTTTCTTAGTTAAAACTTGATACTAATATTTCCTTTACACACGAGAAAGGGCTGTTAGTGGAATATCATCAACGCTCTGGGGAAGTTTTTTTTAACCCATGAAGGAACTAAGAGATATATCTACGCAACTATTTTCCGTGGACTAATAAATTTCAATAAACATTGGCATTTTTTCGTAATATTGTGAATCCAAAGTAATATTAACAAAATCCACTTAGAGTAAATGGTTTAAACATGATATAAAATGGATATAAAATGGGTAGAAGCATGATAGACAATGATAGAGTATGGGGATAATGATTAAGGTTTAATGCGTTATTTAAAACTTACAGGTTTAAATAATGCATTCCCATGAATTTTATAAGAGGAAATTTTGTTTGATAGATGTTTAAAATGCTTACATATGAATTTATAAATTGGACGCGGTTGATAGAAATACATTAGCATCGATTCGGTACTTTAAGGTAGTTTGGGTTTTATTTTTATCGCTTAAACAATCTTTTACTGTACAGCATACTAAGCCAAACTCTAAGTTTAAATCCAATTCCGCAAGGCTGCAAAATGTCTTACCAATCGAAGTAATCTTACCCACAGATGTTACTATCAAATACATCTGCCTAGTTTCCGCATTCCTTTTGCACATAATAACTTATGGAAAATTTATAACTGGTCCACAGAAATACAAAAGTACCACTTCATTTTATAAGTCCACGTATGTTGACTGATAAATAAGTTTTATTTTAACTAAGATATACCTAAATTCAAAGCTGTATTAAATTTGACGAAACCTGTATCTTAACCAGGCGTACACATACACACCGAACTTACTCAAATCAAATAAAGTAGTTCCTAAAATCGTAAATTTTGCAACAATTGCTAGCAATGTCTTTGCATTACATTAACTTAAGAGAATATAAAGTAAAATTGTTAATACAAAGCTAGAACTTGTCTAAAGTAAGTTTTGTAGGTTGGATTAACCATCTGTTAAGACCAGTGATAGGAATATGGTTCTATTTACACTCGATATCAATCTTCTGCTAAGTCCTAAACTAATCTGCGATAATCCTCTTAAATCTCCAAGAACAGGAATATTCATTTTTTAATTTTATGCCTCCCATTTCCCTCTTCTTATTTTAAGGCCAGCGACACAATGCGTTTTCCAGTACCTATTTTTTTTCATTAATTTTTTTCAGACTGAATTTCACCACCAGTATTTGTAACATGCTTTCAAATGACCCATTATCGCTCTCTGCAACGGTCGGATGCTATTATATCAACAATCCGCTCGGGGATCAAACTTCGGTGCCTGTCTACCTGCCGCAAGTGGTTGTCTGTATGCCTAACCACTTGGGATCGTAAACAACCTAATTACTATCCCGTTAAGGAATTCTCATTTTCAAAATTCCCTACCTCGCAATGCATAAAATTAATGCTAAAATCTATATGCATCGGAAAATAAAGCGTCATTATCAAAAATTTTGAACTCGATATCCGTTATTTAGCTTACATACGTGCTGAACATTTAAATAAATCTATTTTATGCTAACTCTTCGTTTTCGTGCTTATAAGCGAACATACTAAATCATATATTATTGAGCACCTGTCTCATCACTCTGTTAGTATTCAATGGAGTTTAGGAGTTCTGTGCACATGCACCCATTAAAGGGAACTCGGGTCAGAATATTCTACAAAGATTCAGTTTATAAATTCAGAGTATGTGTCTATGTGTTTTGGCATATTAATGAATTAAGTCTGGAAATAAAGGGTAGTTGTTAAGAAATGGTATAATTGCCTTTTCAACATACTTTAAAACAAAACAAACTATAATTATAGGTATAAATTAATTAATTGATGCGATGTCAAAACGAATGTGTTAATCATCAGCATTTTAGGCTAATTTCTTTGACAAAATATTTTTTGCAAAGTTTATAGCGTTAGCGAAAATCTTAAAATAATATTAACTAAAAACTAAAAGAATGCTACCGTCATTAATTACAGCAACTGAGAGAATGATACACAATATATCGCAAGCGTTGAACCATATTGTTCTCAAATACAGAACAAGATATTCTTTATTCTGGAAGTACTAATGCATTACTAGAAGAGGTTAAATCTCTCTTAGGGAGATCAAGGGATATTCCATTGCATAAAGCAAGGGGTTCCAAATTTTCGGATTCAGTGAAAGCAAAAAACAGATAAATTTGAAAATTTCTGGCATGATTGTCTTATTAGTGCTACTCAAACTAATAGGTTCTGTCCGAAAATAAGTTCATCCTTCTCACGACTACTGCAGAATGTGCTGCTTATCATGATATGACAGATATGACTTAGTAATGAAGAAGTCAAAACATAAGTTGAAAAAGCAATTAGTTTAAATATATTTTCACAAATTTTCGGATACAGTGAAAGCATAAAACATGTAAATTTGAAAATGTCTGACATACAGAGGCTGTTCACACAATTTTAGACGATGTATATTGTATTCACAAAACTAAATTACATAAAATTCTTGTGTTTTAAATGTTCTATTTGACATCCCTTATTCTGAACTATCTTTCGACACCGCAATTTCCAGGATAATAATGCCTTTTGAAGTGTCAGAAGAGGTATTCTATCCCATTCCTCCTGAACTCCCTTCCAGAGTCCTGTAAGGGTTTTGGGACAACGTTTGGATAATGCAGATTTTAAAAGTCCGAAAGCACAAAAATCCATAGGTGATACATCGGGAGATTTAGTAGGGATATCAGTGAAGGGTATGGCCTTGATACCAGTTTTTTTGTTCCATTTCTTTTAGGAAATTTACAGTGGATTTTGATGTGTGACTGCTAGCTTTGTCCTGATGGAGTCTCACAGATTGATGGCACTGTGGATAAAGCGATGGTATTTCATTCAGAAAAATTGGCGATAAAATATGTTCCTGATAGTATTTGAAGTTAACCTTGACATTTTTTTCAACTCTCTTTATTTTTAACTTACCATTATAAGAAAAACCAGCAACAATCATGAATCCCTTAGAAAAGATTTCTTTCGATTCTTTGAACCATGTACTTAAATTTTTTTCTCCTCTTTTATGATAATAAATGGCTCTTTTTTTGTAGCAATCATTTAAATACATCCATGATTCATCTATTGTGACAATTGTTTTCCATTTTTCTTTGAATAAGTGTTTCTCATATAGAATTATGCAGCGTGTCCTGCGTTCAGCGATATGATTTGGAAGAAGACGATGCACATTGCGTTTTTTCCGCTTTCTTAAGATTTAAATCAACGTTTATCATTTTGTTTACAGTAGACACCGAGCATTTTAATGATTTTGCAACTGTCCTTTGACTAGGGGGATATTCTTTTAACATTAAACAACGTACCTTTGCAATAGTCGAAGATGTCCGTTTTTTCCTTGGATACTTGCTTGGAATTTTTGTCCCACTTGAGGCTCCAATTTGACGTTTTTTCCTTTCTTGTTGACGATATTACCTATCGACGCTTTAGATATCACAAAACCATGACTCTCACATCGTTTTTGGATAACGGAGTATGCACATTTCTCTTCGAAAGAGCATAAATGTAGCCTTCGAACCACTGCTTTGTTAAAAACGACATTTTGAATAAAAACAAAACTTTCAAGACGATAATTCCGACTTTTAAAAACATAGTACAATTGCAATTATTTCTTTTGCAGCAAATGATTCTTTATTACCGCTTACCAAAATCGTCTAAAAAGTGTGCGAACAGCCTCTGTAGTTATCTTATTAGTTCTACTGAAACTATGGGGTTTTTTCTGGAAATAAGTTACCTATTCTCACAACTACGGCAGAATGTGCAGCTTATCATCTTATAACTTAGTAATGAAGTAGTCAAAACATTAGTTGAAAAAGCAATTAGTTTAGGTACATTTTCCCAAACTAAATAGTAATATTTTAAGACAAGAGAATATATGATATATGTAAGAAAGTATAAGGGGTGGTCGTATGCGGAAACCATGTGTGGAATTTTTTTTAATGAAGTGTTTAGAAGTAAAATTATAGGTTGCCCATAAGACTCAGTAGTCAATATACGTTTGAACAGCTCCTACCATATTTTTCAGACCATAAGACGCACCTTTTTACATAAAAAGAGGATCAACATAAAAAGATTATTTTACACAAAAAGATGATCAATAGATGATTACATAAATAGAAAATCAACTTAAAATTGGGGTGCATCTTATGGTCCGAAGGTTACATTAAAATAAAATTAATATTTTATTATAATTATTATATATCTGTAATATATATCTGTGGCATTATGGCAGATGTTGATATGTCCGGAAAATTCAATTTTATGTTTTAAATTGGTATGTCACACGTCAAATTGGTTCTTTAATGACCCAAAAGCTGACATGTGGAACTGAAATTTTCCATTGAAGATCAGTCATATGCTTGAGGTTGAATATGAGTATTAACTAAAACATATTTGGATTGACAAACTTAATTGAGCGATTTTTTATTTCCCAACGAAGGTTGCTTTTTTAATTTGCCAAAAACATGAAAAAATGACATATCAACATCTGCTATAACGCCACAGGTATATTATATATATTATATGTAACAATAACGTCCCCTATTATGAATTGCCCTAAATCTAACGCTTATTCTAAATTATCTCTGTTTCAACCTCAATAAAGCACAGTTCTATTTCAAAAACGAAATAACAGAATATTCTATTCTCTTCAAAACACGCGCGGAAAAGTTATTTTTAGAGAGGATTCAGAATCCCGTGATCTCGATACTCCTTCGAAGAATCATACGGCTTTCGACTCATATACCACAGGATCGGGGTCAGCTAATTAATAGAATTTTAGCCACTTAGTGTCAGGGTCGCGAACCCTTGGTATAAAAGGTTAAAAAGCGATTTCCATGGGTCTGTTTCCTTGCCGTGTCCTGGTGTCGTCTTTCTGTTGCTGCTATTTTCGCTCGTCTCTGCTGTCCGTCCATACAATGTAATGTCCAGTGACACTCAAACTCCGGCAGGTTCGGGGCTAGTTTGTTTGTACCGAAGTGTCAAATTATCTGATGTAAAGTTACTGTACCGAAATCTCTTGTGGGGGAGCTGTCTTTTATTCAGATTAATAAAAATATTTCACGGGCTTTATGTTTCGCATATCTGTTGCGAGAGCTCTCCGATATATTCCTGCTCGTTCCTCGGTGACAACGACTACCACCAACCGTAATGCATGCTTTGAGCATATTCGAATCTTGTGTCATGGTGTGAATATCATCTATATATATATAAAACAGTTCCGTAACTGACTGACTCACTGACTTACTGATTGACAGACTGACATACAGACCAAACCGCTGGACCTAAAGGGTTGAAATTTTGCATGACGATTCTTCTTATAGTGTAGGGGTTCACAAAGAAAGATTTTTGAAAAATTCTTCTTAGATTTTTTAAAATTAAATTTTTAAGCTGTTTTAGTTACTTTTTTTAAATTTGCATTTAAAATAATAATCTGAGGGTTATAAAATTTATATCATGTGAAGATCATAAAATGTCCTTTAAAATGAAATATTTTTCGAATCTTTACCTTCATTTTCTGATTTTTGGTGAATTTTTAAAGATCAATTTTTAGAATTTAATTTATTAAATACTGATCACGTGATTTCTTTTTCTGGTACTTTAAATAAATTTATCGTCAAGTGCATAACAACGTAATAGACAAAAAAATATTTTTTTTCTTGCTAATGCGGCAGACGATTTGACATTCTCAAAAAAATATTAAAATACAGTTAAAGATATGTTCTTCTAACTGTACTATATTAACTGTACTATATTCTTTAGTATGTCCTATTAGATTTAATTTGAATATTGTGGCAGTGAAAGTGATTTAATTTAATTGGGGATTGTTATATATTAATTTTACTTACTAATATGATTATGATTTTAAATTCATTGCTTAATGATTGTGGTTAGAACATTGATTGATTGTGATACCCAAATAATGGAAACAACTCTGGTTTAAACTGACAAATTAATTTATTGATTATTAGAACACATAAATAATACGCTACAAGTTACTAAATATTTCCTCCGGCATTTACACATTATTCACAACTTCTTTACTACTAAATTAATTCTCTACTACACATATATTTAACTCATTCAATTATTATGACAATATTTCGTACTTCATCTATACATATTACTCTCAACTTCATTCCTACTAAATTAATTCACCACAACACCTATATTTAATTCATTTAATTATTATTACAATCTTTCGTACTTCATCTACACACATTACTCTCAACTTCATTACTATGACACATGTATTTAATTCATTCAATTATTATGACAATCTTTCGTACTTCATCTACACATATTACTCTCAACTTCATTACTACTAAAATAATTCATATATATCAGCATAACGTCATATTAATTAAATTGTTTTTTACGAATTATCGGTCATCTCCTTAACATCTTATATTCAAACAATATACTCATCGCGCTCTATATTAATTATTAAGGCTACACACTGAGAAGCAATGATAGCAATATAAAAAGGAAACGCAAAGTCAGTACCTCGGAAGATGACTGTTGAATCACTATGGGCAGCTGGCACTCGTAATGACGAACTTCGTTGTATTTATCATCGCATGGAACTAGGGCACTTTCTTGTCTGGTATAAGGCTCCGTCAGTCATGGCAGACACTCTACGCTCATCGTCGGTTCTCAAACTCCATCACTCCTTGCAAACCCACGGCACGGGACACTGGGCGCTCGACAACTTCTATCTCCAAACTTCTAACTCACCCTCCTCATAGGTATATGTGCCTTGACACCACTTCTATATCTCAAAAACTTCTGACTAACTCTGACTTCTTAGGTTATCTCTGCCTCCACACTATTTCTCATTTCATATTATTTTCTTATTAATGTTGACTCCGCCTCTTATAATTTCCATTGGTAATATTATTACCATGGTATCGCCATTCGTCCGTGGCTGCCTCTTCTCAATCCCCTTTCTACCAATGCGCATCGAGGGCGGGATTTATAAAATTCTCCCTCAAATTTAACTTTTCCATGCTTCGGCTTCAAGCAGGGTGGCCTGTTTTATAGCCATCATAAATTATCTTTTCTTCTATTCGTGCAACTCACTCTCTTCAACTTTTATCTTGTATTTCTTGCTACGAACACAATCTCTAAATTTCGTTTCGGTATATTGCTGGCTTTCTTCCCTTCTCTTTTATTGCCCGTCATTTGAAATGTTTCTTTCTTGCATTTAGCAATTATTTTACTTTGTCCTGTACTTTTCAATGCTCCTGCCCCTGGCCGTGACACTACTGTCATGTCCCTATGACAAATATTTTCTTCTACATTATTTTGTCTATAAAAATATCCCTCACATTTTTTTTTATAAAAATATAATTTTTTTACATCAGTTGTATACATAGTCGTATTTATTATAAATTTATATAAATATATATATATATTTTTATTTATTTATTTATTTATTTATTTTGGCATTAATTGCATATATTGACCGTTGTATTTAATTTGAATGTACTCCGTAACGAAGTGCGGGTTTTCAGCTAGTCATATATATATATATATATATATATATATATATATATATATATATATATATATATATATATATATATATATATATATATATATATATATTATTTACAATATTTATTATACATATTTTTATCTTTATTAAGAAATTGAAAATATCTTTATATACCTAACAAAATACAAAATATTCTTCTCTAAAAATCCTCCCATAAATTTTAGGTGCGTCTTATCGTCCGAAAAATGCGGTACTTCACAGCGTAATTCTTACCCTTTCAGAAATTTTAAATGATAAAATATCGTTTGAATCGTCTGAAATCCTTATTCCGTAACATAATTATTTTAACTATTTCCCAAATTGAAAAAGATTTTGAGTTAATTGAAATCAAATTTTCCAAATTTACAATAATTTTCCAACTAGTTACAGCATTTCGGTGAGTGAAATAAAACTTTCAAGCCAATTTTTATGAAAATAAGACAAAATAACCTAACATAAAAACTTATTTTAAAATAAATAACATTTTCTTACGATTTTAAATTTTTTATAGTTTTCTTTCCCAACAGTAATAAAAGAGAACAATTTTCTTTCTGTTGAGAATTTCAAAAGAAAGCTTTCTTTGTAGTATTTATTTTTAGAAGTATTTGGATAAATTCTTAAAATAAGATAAATGGGACTATTGGTGTACGAACATCCCAACCTATAAATTAAGTGCAAAATCAGATAATTCATTTCTGTTCCTTGATGCTCAGGGCAGCCATAATTCATCCAAGAAGAATAAGAAAACTAAGCGTGCAAAACACCAGATTTTGTCAAATGTTTGGTCTTTTGCCAAGATCTTCACACTTGTGGGTCTCTACTTATTATGCGTTTAAACTGATTTTAAATGGAATCAAAGAATAAATAAAAGTATAGGTTTCGCTCAGGAAATCCTTTTTGCCAGTTAATACTTTCGTTTATAAATCAGTCTTTCAGTGGCTCGGGGTTCGTTTTTTTTTTCAAGTTAGAGTACGACAGCTGTCAAGATGTAGACTATATCTTACATTAAACTCTATTTTAAACAATTACAAAAGTGTTCACAAATAACTATCGAATAAAACTGAGACAATATAGAATAAATTGAAATAGTAAATTTTAAAAGATTAATGCTTAATGTCAAGCGGAGTGGCAATGTAACAGAGTCTGCAGTTGTCTGGCATGGGGTGTGTTCATAAAAAAGCAAGAATTTAGGTAAAAACACAAAGTTTATTTAGAGCCTTAATAAACGTTAAAGTATTAAAAGCAATAAAAAAAATAACCTTCAACAAACCATGAGCGTTAAACCTATAAACGTAGAACATTGGCACACACAAAATAATCTCACTAATTAACAGAATTCTAACAACTGCCAGGGGCCACCTTTGCCATAGGACCATAGGAACATGTGATTAACTGTGTTAACTAGGCCAACGCCTTCTAACACAGATATTTCATGAGATTGACAACGGAGAGTGAAAGTTCCACCGAAAGGAGAAAAGGAATGTTCGGTTTTTAATATCTTCGGAAGCGTAAATTGCAACACAAAAGTGATGCATAGAGTTTTTTGGTCATAGCTTTGGAGGGTGAAATGAAGAGTTCTCAATGGACGTCTCCAAGATCTTCGTGATGCTTCTCTGGCCACCTTTGGCCAACCCAGAGAGTTATTTATACAAGAAAGATCAAATGAACATGCATTTGCATAAAATACACCGGAAAGGAAAAACAATAAACCATTCGGGAAACAAATGAAAAAACCCATTACTCAGATGTATGACGTCAAAAGTTGCCGTGACGTCATTAGCTGTTAGGTAACAGGTGCTATGTAAGTCAGTCTACAACGATAGCATGAATGTCGGAAAGTAATACAGGTAAACTAAGTCTTATAAACTGATGTTTAGGAAACCCTGTTGAGGTTTATTTTCCTAACACTTAAAACTATATTTCGACTGATTTCTAAAAGAGTCAAAGCAAATTTTGCACTTATTTTTTCATAGATCTAAATTTTAAATTTCTAATGAATCAAAAATTAAAAATGCTGAATACCAATCTTGTTTTAGTTTAAAAAAGGGTACTTTTCAAAACCTCTTAATATACTGAGCCCACTGAATATTTCTTCGTATTGCGCTGAAAATAAATCCACAATTAGAGTAACTAAATGAGGAATAAATTCTCTCTAATATTAGATGAAATATGGGGAACTAAAAACCTTAATTTTTCAGCTTCTTATATAATGCGCATTTATTTTATCAATAAATTCTACAATAATAGAGTCTAATGGTTTTTATTCAATTTCGAGGGGGAACTCCAAGTTTCAGGGCATGTGAAAGACAATCGATCGAAATTGATATTATTATTTATTTAGTAGCAGACAATGCAATCCATTGATTCATATTTTGAAAAATGTATTATCTTGCTGCTTTTATCAAAATATCAATACTTTTATCAGTATAAAAAAGTATAAAAATCAATGATGATACTAATTATTTCTCTTTTTTTTCCAGAGCGGAATATTTTCGTGATTGGAGACAAAAGCTTAAAACTTTCGTTTTCGATTTTTTTTCTCCATACGTGCATGCAAATTTTATTTGAATATTTATTTAAAATAGTTTCGCTATGTACTTATCACTCTATCCTGATTCAATTTTTTTTACACAGAGATGAGAAATGACCCTAATACCTATTGAAAAGATCAATGAAGCTGCGTATAGATTATAAATATATGAGAAATGAAACTTTAATAGTGGCAACACTGTTGTAGAGCCCTAACGCAGCAGAATCCAGGAAAGCAGCTTACATGACACGTACGTCACATACCTGCCTTATCTCAGAGTGAATGCGCTCTCCGAACAAACATCCCACGCCTGCACAGTGACAGGATGAACATAGCCATGTTTTAGTTACCGATCTATCGTACGAAATAATTTGTTGCATCATACTAATGGAAGGAAAATGCTTGTGTGCACACTGTGGCTGATGTGTTTGCTCGCTGGGGCGGAGAAGGGCCATCCCCCACGTTCCACGGACTTAAGTCTCTGTGACTTTGATCTCCTGCCCAAGATGAAGGAACCGCTCCGTGGATTCCACCAGAGATTCCACAGGCTGTAGACCACTCCGTTCGAAGAATCAACAGATCAGGTCCTGCCAACGTCATCCTGCAGCTACCAGAACGTTAGCAACGCTTTCTAAAACGACGCTGGTTACTACTTTAAAGGACTGAAAAAGTGTCACCCCTGTATGTCTAATGTATACTTTGTACATACCTAGTTGCCACTATTAAAGTTCCATAATATTTTGCGTTTCATATGGCTTTATTCCGGAAATTAATCCATAGAGATCAGGCAGCCCACAACATTACAAGGGATTAGGAAACAAAACAAAACAAAACATCAACATAAACTAGAAACCAACAATAAAAACTCGAAACAAAATAAACTAGAAAAATATTCACAATCAAAAAGTTCAGTCCTAAAGAGAGTTCATACTGGTCCTTGCATCCCAATGCAATTTGCTGATGTCTCCGTTTCTATGGGTGATTCTGTCCAGTCCATGGTAAGTTAGGACGTGATTCATAACGCCTGCCCTGCAGGTCGGACAAAATCATCCTATGTATTTAGAAATAATTGTAAGGAATTTCAAATAATTTATATACACTGCTGGCCACCCAAATTGCAACACCAAGAAAGACAAGAGATATCACAACAAAATTTATTTTGTAGATAACATGTTGACCAAGTATCAAATGATTAAATTTATAGACTTCTGGGAAGTGTGGTTCCTGCCAAAATCAGTAGCCAGAGTAGCCGCCATTGTTGGAGATCACCGCTGCCACACGCCTCGGCATTGATTCAAAGAGACTTTGGATGAGTTCTTGGGGTACAGCAGACCAAGCAGCTTCCACACGTTGCCAAAGTTGATCTGCTGTGGCAGCTGGGGATGAAATCTGGGTCAATCGTAGAGCAACCATGGACCACATGTTTTCTATCGGCGAAAGATCTGGAGAGCGAGGCGGACAGGGAAGCAATTCAATCTGGCGATTGACGAAGAACCGTTGGGCAATGCGTGCCACGTGTGGTCGCGCATTATCCTGTTGAAATATGGCTGTGGGCAAGCCCTGAAGGTAAGGAAGGACAACTGGCTCCAACACCTCGGACATGTAGCGCAGGCTGTTTAAAGTACCGGCAATGCGTACTAGAGGTGTGCGAGAGTGATATCCAATACCGCCCCATACCATAATACCCGGTGCAGGACCAGTGTGGCGGTACATAACGCAGCTGTACAGCATCCTCTCTTCACGGTGTCTCCAGACTCAAATGCGACCATCGTGGTGTTGCAGACAGAAGCGTGACTCGTCAGTAAAGACAATTTCATTCCATTCTGCCGTCCACATCCTTCTGTCATCGCACCATTGGCGGCGGAGACGTCTGTGGTTCTGCGTCAAGGGTCGACAAAGCAATGGACGTCTTGCGGACAGACCACTCTGCTGTATACGGCGTCGAATGGTACGCGCAGACACTGGATGATGCGTTACAGACTGCATGTGCTGTGCTATGGTTCGTGATGTGACTGAGCGATCCGTCACTGCCATGCGCACAATTTGCCTGTCATCACGTGAAGTGGTGCGCTGAGGTGGATGCGATCGAACACGCCGGTCCATCGTACCCTCCTGCATCCAACGAATAACATATCCGCATTACAGTTGTTAGGTTTCGTCCAACACGACTACCGATTTCCCTGAAAGATAATCCACAATCTCGGTAGGCCACTATCCTTCCTCTGTCGAACTCGGATACTTGATCAAAAGATGATCGCTGTTTTCGACGAGGCATAATTGATCGTTTTTTTGAAAAAACCACAAGAAAAACACAATTGCCGAACTTGAAATCGTCGAAATCTCCAAGCCTTAAATAGCGCTTTGAAGTGGCGCCACAGGCGCGCGTGATGTGCGTCTGCGCTGAAATTCTAATCATTTGCATATCTCACCTCCGCTAATGCATGCTGTAAATTTCATGTTATTTGCATGTTTCCTTCAGGGTGTTGCATTTACAGTGGCCAGCAGTGTATTACCAGGATTACGACAAAAATGAAGTTTCCTGCAACGATTACAAACAGCATTCTTATTTATTTCTATTTAGAATGAACAAGCGAATTTCTCAATGAAATAATGTTGTTTTAAGTATTTCTAGATTACAGTAAGCTTCAACAGTAAGCTAAATTAAAGTTCAAAGTTCATTATTATAGATGAAAAAGTTAGTCTATTCAAATTTAGAAGGCTTTGGAGCAACCTTCTTTTGTGAGTCAGTCGGTAGAGTTTTTGTATACCAGGAGCACACAGTATTTTAATAATACCCACTATAAAAAATTGGAGTGACTATTAGTTTTTAGCTAATTGTAATAGGTCTTCATAAGGCCGAGGAAAATTATATTTTATAATCTCGAATATTAAAGTTTGTATAAAAAAGGCTTTCCAAAAACACATTTTACTACAAACTGATCTTTGAATAACATACTATAGAGAATAAAATGGCATTGCTGCATGTCGTATCAAATATGTCCTGAACACAAGTAATAGTCATCAAAGCGCTTGTGTATATATATATATATATATATATATATATATATATATATATATATATATACATACTCCTTCATAAAAGTTCCTTTAAAACTACAAATATTTCGAAATACTTTACCTACTTAAATTTGACTAATTCTTATAAGTTATTATCTCAAGTGTCATATTTAATTTTATAATTAACGAACCACTCGGTCCACCTCTAATTCAGACTAATAAAAACTATTCCTGTAAGGTTACATGATGATATTGCTTTTATTTTTACATCTACCTGATTTCTATTAATCAGTCATAATCCGCAGAAAATGAACAATATTAAAAAAGACCACGCCCAGTGTACAATGTCAAATTTTCCCCAGCACGCAAATGAAATCTGAGCATTTTATGTCATTATAAAACAAATCATTGACAAACATGCTAATCTAATTTTCACTACTTTAACCAATTTTATTTTTCGTTTTTACAAAAATCTAACAAGTCTTACGAGTTTTTAATAATAACATCCGAATTCAAAAACTACAACGTGAAAATTTTGGTGATTTGGGTATTGAGAAAGTAGTAAATAAATCACGCAAGTAGACAAGTAATGGAAGCACGCTATATTTGTATGGCTGAAACGCTTTTAAAGTGGTAGCGTAAAACTGTACGTGTATAATACTATAACTTTCATTTGTGTCTTTAAAACTTCTGCATATCTACATAAATGTCATTCATCGTTGTTGATATAATTGTTTAAATGGCATTTATTGTTGAAACCAGGATTATTTTCTTTGTTATATAAGCATAGTATACCAAAATACGCATTTAAATTAACTTATAAATAATAAAACTGCAACTTGGAATTTTTTTTGATTTCGGTATTAAGCAAGTAGTAAATGAATCAAGCAACGTTAACATGTAATGAAAGCATGCTATATTTATATGGCTGAAACACTTTAAAAGTGGTAGATAAAAATTTACGTTTATAGTACTATTACTTTTATTTGTGTCTTTATTTTCACTGTTTATATAAGGTAAAATACCTGAAACGTTACCACATTTAGAATCTACTAGAATAAGAAGATTTATTTCTCTATTTTGTATCATTTTGATAAAAAGTTGTGAGTGTTTGATAAGGGATATTGAAATACATTTCTCTCTAAAATAATAATGATATTTATTTAATGCGAATTTCGTAACAAGCAATTCTTATATTCAGTACTGTATAAAAAAATAAATTTTTATCACATGTTACTAGCACTATGTGTTTAATATTTTAATTCCAAATAAACCTGTTATAAATTATCGCACTGTTATACTCTTCAAAATTGCTACTAATACATTCTATTTAGATTACAAAGTACAACATATTTTAAGTGGTAGGAAATAAACTACGCCCAATTGTTACTTCTGGATAGGTAACAGATAATTTGTGGAATTTTGCATCCTATGTAATATATTTGAAATTTTAGCAATTTATTTTCAGTTCCGATTTTTATGAATAATCGTATGATAAAACTAATGACATGGACTTTAAATTTCAAATATCTTATCTGATTCAATATCATTTTTGCAGCATAAAGCATTTTGCGAATAAAAACCGTTACAAAAATTCTTTATAGTATACGTTACAATTAATTTTTTTTATAAATTTAACTGTTACTATCGTAAGATTTCCAAGAATCCAAAGTTTTAAGTCTATAAATATGAGATGCCATTATTTTCAAAGTTAGAATGAACTTGCCATTTTATATGAACAAAATTCATTTAAACATTTTGCAGCGTTGTTTTCATATTGTTTTTTCAGTTTAATTTCATTCCCAGTACGAGTTCTTCAGTATTTTTTAAATATCAAGATTCCAAAATGATGAGAACATTTATAAACCACCAAACAATGATTGTATCTAACATAACTCAGAGAAAAATGCAGTAAAATTTCAAAGAAATATGCCAAAAATAATTTTTCTAATTCCTTTTACCATCCAAAACCCATCATAAAAACAATTATTTATGATCTGCCAGAAAACAAAAGATTTCTCGCCAATTTTTTAACATCTTCAGTCAATATCTCTCAGCTATCATAAGACCTCGGAAATGTTATGTCTATAGCTTTTCTAGCTATTAGGTGCAGTGCTTCATTTTTCATTCTTCTCCACAGAACTCTTCATTAATAAACATTCTGAAGCATTCATCAGCTTGATCGATGAAACATCCGCTTTTCGGTACTTTTTCGTAGTCTCGAACAATTCTGATCCCATTCAATCAAGTGAACTTCAAATCGGTCTTCTGTTTATTACTCTCGACTAATAATGTTATCAACGTTTTGAAAAGTTTTTTAAGCGGAAACGTAGGGGTCAAGTAACAGGCTAATGTTAAATAATTTACTTCGCGAACTCAAGTCTGGTCATCAATTTATATTCTTACCACAATATTGGAGTACTTAAGAGGTGTAGGTAAGAAGAAATCTAGTTTTCTTGTGTATTCTCAGAAAGAAATGATTTATTTTACAAAAGACTGGATATATATTATTGAATGTGTGTAAGTGTTTCAAATTTATGGAATGGAATAAAAAGAGATCAAGTCTGTCAAGTTATTATTACGATTCATATAATATACAAACTGAGTTTACTTGCAAAATGAATCAGCACATATTTTGACCTACAGTGGAATTTACTAATTTCAAACTTTTCAATATTTCTTCAGAGGGTTTTAAATTTCGTTTTCCAAGAATTTCAAACAGAGCCTTACATCTTAACGTCCGTGCTAGAGACAGAATGTACGGATCACTACAGTCTGAATTACTAGAAAAATAACACTTTTTGTAAGAAATACTCTCCTTTGCTTCCCAAATCCTGCATTTTGTTTCCTTCAACAAAAATATTTCAGGTAGTCTCTTCTAACGAAACTACCGCGAGTTATTAACGTGGGAAGTTGCTTGTTTACAATAAAATTCCTACATACAAAGAGAAGGATGAGTGATAACCCTATGCAGAATAGGTCGATGATAAGAAAAATAAGTTACATATGTCTACTCTGCCATCCTTGATTTATAACACGCGACGACGGTTTTAGCATCATAAATTTTACTTTACCGCGGACCGTTATGGAGGAACGTAATCCTACGTAAAATTACAGGAAAGTTTTTGATATAAAGAAAAATGTTATGAATTTTATCACATCTTGGTTTCATCTTTAATTAAACAACAATTATCTCCAACAGTCTATTTCCTTTTGTTTGTCATTATTTCTTGCTTATAACTTAACAAGTATGAATGACAACATAGAACTTGTCTTCAGCTGTTTCGAATTTTTTACATCTATTTGCAGTAGTTTATTATTATTTATGAAAGCTATACGATAGCCTGAATTTTCTCCCAGCACCTTCTCAATAATAAATACCGTACGAAACACAATTCCCTTTTCTTTATATTTCCACTTTTCTGATATTCTTAAACTGCTAAACAGTCTTTTTTCGCTTTACAGAAAAAATATGTTTAGCTAACATACAAAATTTATCAAAGGAATTCTTATGACGATTAAAACTTTTCCTAACCAAGCGTTGAGATTTTTTTTATATATTTCTTTAAGTTCTAATGTCTTTTATACAAAGATTGCGTAAAAATAAATTCAATTTCCTTTTAAATAACCATTAATGAAGAAGAGCTTTTGAGATACTGCAAATTACTGAGGATGTCTTCTTTTTTTGTCGACAGCCTGAATTAGGCGACAATTATCGCAATGTTTCTACCAGTACTCAATTTTTTTTTGTGTGTCGCATATATCTTGGCTTCTAAGTAAACAAATATAAATATTTCAATGACACTTGAATTTTTTACATCTTTTCTACACAGTTTATATTTGTGTATTTTCGAAATTATTCGAGATCTACCCAGCTTTTGTTTTTTAATACACCTTCCTGAATAATTAATATCGTATACAACATTATATATTTTACTCTCTGTTTTTATGGTGATGATTTTCTCCAAATGTTTAGCTGCAACTTTCATTTGTATATATAATTTTTTTCAGTGCTTTAGTTAAATTAATATCTAGTAGCATGCAACAAACAGTTGAAGGAATTTCTAATATGTTTAAATGGTTTTAGTATGTTTAATATATGCAAACTAGGCACAGAAAATTTTTATTATTGCTTTAAATTCAACCCTTTCAATGTATTTTATATAAAGAACGCGCAAAAATAAATTCAATCTTAAATAATCTTTTTATGTAGAAAAAAGATGGTATTACTTAGATATGTTTAGTAATCTCTAATCATTAGAGATCTCTAATCATTAGAGTCTAATGATTTACCCAATTAAAATAACTTACTCAGTCTATCAAATCAATATCACCCAAATCACTAATATCTACCCAATCACCAATCATCAATATCCACCTAATCAATCAATCTACGAATACAATGATTTGCTGAGAATTAATTTTTTTTAAATCTTATTTTGGGTGTTAGAAATAATGACGTTATTTGAATAAGCTATCTCAAAATGCAACTAAAGAACTTTTCATAATTATATCAGATATTTCCGAAAATCAACAACGTAGGCATGTGTAATCAGGTAAACTGTATAATAGATCATTTTAAACAGATATTTAGAATTATCATGTTGTTAAAGAAACATTGGAAATTTTTGGCTAGATCCAAATCAGCTCATAAAATTTTGTAGGAATTTTAGATGTATAGGATATTTGAGAGTGATAAAAAATGTTCTTTATACTAAAACCTTTTATTTTACATTCGCTTTTCATATACTCGCAGAAATTATATTCAAGGTATGTGGTAGAAATTGATCGTATGAGTTATTACCAAAAAAAAAACTGCTATTGACACTTCAGTTAGATTTAAAGCTTTGTCTTCTTACCAAAAAAGGTTTTTAACGGCTGCACCTACATTATGATTACGTAGCGTCAAGAGCATTTGGAAAAGATACTTTCAAAATGTTCAGCAGTATAAATTATTCATATTGGGTTTATAAAAAGGCTTATCTCTATCGATATCAATAACTCCAATGGATGTGCTTGCTCTAAAAACTTAGCAATCCTTCAGCTCCACGGATGAATAAACACTTTTTTCGGCTCAAAAAAATTTTTACTAAAAACGCTCTTAATTAGCACGTAACTGTCGTAAAATATTTCCTTCTTACATGTTAAGTTAGATAAAGTGTCTTTTTAGAGTGCGTGTCGTGTGGTAATAATGGTACTTTAGCAAATTTAAGTGTGAATTATATTGAGATAAAGTCATCATGTAAAAAGTTTGCTTGCATAATTATCTAATTAACATATGATACATACATTTAATTGACAGCTAATTGCAAACCTCATTAATAAGATATAGGATTAAAATACAAAGTTTATTAATAACAAGGACCTGATATTAAAAATATTTTAAGGCTGCATCTTTGAAAAATATTTAATATTCAACAAAATGAAAGCCATTTGCTTTTATACAAATTATCCGAATTTAACATCAGTTTATTCTGAGGACTTCAAAATTTCACTTGTTTCCTTTCCAATATCAACCACAGATTGTATCATCTCTCTAGTATATCTGTTTATATCTGTTATCATCTAGTGATAAATATTCATTTTTAAACCATGAAAACCTTCCAAAATGTTTAGAACATGATAATCAGTATGTATCCACACGAGGCATTACTGACCAACTGTGAAATAGTCATTCAAAAGCAGAGATTTAACATTTCATTCTATGTATTTCACTTATGAAGTTAAAGCAGAATTTGATGATTAGCCACCGTTTTCAAATTTAAAGAGAAACTTTCTCAATAATTTTACCCTTTTTTTAATCACTGTAAGGAAACATTATAAAAAAATTATCTTTTGCTGCAAAACCATATCTTGTATGATAAAATATGATCTTTCAATTTCTTCATTAGTGATTTCATTCCTAAACATTATTAATAGTTTCAATATTAATAATATTTAGAATTTTTCATATTATCAATATTTCTAAGAAATATGTCATTTTTTACATCATTGATAAAAAGAATTTCAGGTAGTCTGTTCTAACGAAAGTACCGCGGGTTATTAACGCAGGATTAATTATCGTTGTTTACCTCTTGCGTTATGTATATATGCATCTATGCATATGTACGTATGTGTATACGAGGGTTATTCGGAAACTAAGGTCCGTTTACTTATAAAAAAGAAAACATTACAGATTTTTTCAAAAAACTTTATTTTTTAAATTCCTTACATGTGTCTCTATTTTTCTACATAGTTTCCATATTTGTTTAAACATTTGTCATAAAGTTCTACAAGCTTCTGTATGTTTGAGTCGTAGACGTCTGCCGCCTGTGAGGATAACCTGTCTTGAACTGCTTCTTTCACCTCGTCATCTGTGGCGAATCTCTTGCCGAGAAACTCTTTTAGGTAGCGGAATAAGTGAAAATCACTCGACGACAAGTCTGGACTGTACGGTGGGTGGTCAATCTGTTCCCATCCAAAAGATCTGAACAGATTTTGGGTGTGAATGGCAGAATGGGGTCTGGCATTGTCATGCAGAAACAAAACTCCAGACATCAGAAGACCACGTCGCTTATTCTGTATTGTACGTCTAAGTTTAGTTAGGGTAGCGCAGTAAGCGGCTGCATTTATTTTTGTCCCTTGCTGCATAAACTCGACTAACAAGACCCCATGTCTATCCCAAAACACGGTTGCCATGACCTTGCGTGTTGAGATTGTCTGCTTGGCCTTGACTCTGACTGGTGATGTGAGAAACCCACGTATCGTCCCCTGTCACAATCTTCTCTAAAGATTGATCACCTACTTTATGATATCGATCCAAAAAATCAAGAGCATAAGCCATTCTTTTCAGTTTGCGTTGCTCAGTAAGCAGCCTGGGAACCCAACGTGCGCAAAATTCAACTTGCGAAATTTCAACTTTTCGGAAACGATTTTGTGCAGTTGTTCTACCCACATTCGGAAATTCCAATGCTAAATTTGAAATTGTGAATCGCCGGTCTTCACGAATCTTTTCATCCACGGCATTGACCAAATCATCTGTGATCACTGATGGTCGACCTCAACGCGGTTCATAATGAACATTTTCCCGTCCGTCCTTGAAAGCTCTCACCCACTTACTTACGCACTTTGCTGCTACTCATCGCATTTGGGCCATACACGTCGCTTATCTGTCTATGAATTTCCGCTGCTGAAACGTTCTTTGCTGTCAAAAACCGAATCACTGACCGTATTTCACAGTCGGCGGGCTGATCGATTGTTTTAAACATTTTGAAGTAGCACTGTACTTAGCACACTGCAACAATACCAATGCAAATGGCGTCGTTTGACGAGCAAGGCATGCCGGGAGTTGGTACACATGTGCGTTTCAATGTTTGGGCGACATTCGATAAGCTACGACGATTCGGACCTTAGTTTCCGAATAACCCTCATATATATATATATATATATATATATATATGTCAACATTTTAACGCATTTTGGTACTTTTCTGTTTAACTGTTTACTGCTTGCTCAAGCGATACAGACTGGGTTTGGCGCTCTGCCAAAATTATATCTCGCGACGACGGGCGGTTTAAGCGTCTGAAATTTTGCTTTCCGGAGGACCTTTATGGAGAAACGTAATCCTACTTTAAAAGATTCAGTTAACATAAATCAATTAACATAGAAAAATTCTCCGTAATGTGTATCATTTGTTTGATTATTGAGTCAATATACTCAACAGCTGGACTTGGTATCCCTTTCGTCCAGTCTTTGAGGACTCTCTATGATATAATTATACTTAAGTTATTATACTTATTAAAATTTACTGTAGTTATTAAGTTATTATACTTATTGAAAGTTACTGTACTTATTAAGTTATTGTACTTATTAAAAATTTTGTATTTTGTTGTTTAATAAATTACTTATAATTTTGATTAACTGAAGTTCTAAAATTCGGTGCTTCTTTCTAAAATCTTATCTTTTCTTTTAAATTTTCATTGAAAGAAAATTTTCCTGGTGAAATTTGATCATGTGGACATTTGTATACTTACGGAATTCGAAACCCATTAAAAAACCATTGTCTCATAGCACCTTAATCAGCCTGAATGTCTTAACGGGTCTTAATATACTTCTTATCACCCTGCAACCTTCTCAAGAATTTCATTTTTATATCGCCGAAGGTTGTAATTTGCCATTGCACAACCGAACAGAAGCAAAAATAGAAACAGCTTTCGTTTGTTCAATGGGTATGACAAGCACTTAGTAAGAGTCATACTCAGCAATTTTGGGATGTTTCCCATTCTTAGGCCACCCGTGATACATGTCAGCTAAAAAAAAAAGTGGGAACAATGAAAACCATCTGCTAGACAATTAAAAACGCGGGCTGAAGTATAAAATATACTACTTTATGTAATTTAATCCGGGAAAATTTATGTATATGTTAATCTAAAATTATCGAAAACAGCTAATGCAAAGTCCTTAAAATGTTTTAAAATACAAAAAGGTGTTCTAATAAGTATCAACTGATAAAATGTTGTTTGTAATATAACAGAAGTGTAATATCAGTAACTTGTCTCGCTAATGACATCGGTACAGATTCTTATAACACACACTTTGTAATATTAAAGGGTTTCTCATAAGAAAAAATTAAATTTAACAATTATGCTCTTGATTTCAACTTATGACATCCCTAATTTATATAAAACAGTTGCGTAACTGACTGACTGACTGACTTACAGATAACGCACACACCAAACCGCTGGACCTAAAAGGCTGAAATTTTGCATGGCGATTCTTCTTACACTGTAGGGGTGCACTAAGAAAGATTTTTGAAAAATTCTTCTTAGATTTTTTTAAATTAAATTTTTAATCTGTTTTTGTAACATTCTTTAACATTTACATTTAAAATAATAATTTGAGGGTTATAAAATTTATATCACGAGAAAGACCACAAAAATTCCTTTAAAATGAATCTTTTTCGAATCTTTACCTCCATTTTCTGATTTTTGGGGAATTTTTAAAGATTAATTTTTAGAATTTAATTTATTAAATGCTGATCACGTGGTTTCTATTCTTTTCATGATACTTTAAATTCATTTTGCGTCCCGTGCATAACAACAAAATAAATTGGAAATAGAAAAGCATTGAAATACAGTAAAAGATAAAATTTAACCACTAGACTAATTGAGATGGAAGTTTTTTAAGAATTGAATTCAAATTGGTATGTTTTATGGATATTAAACATAAAAATTAATTGCATACATTGACCGTTGTATTTCATTTGAATTTTTCTTCTACACTATTTTGTCTATAAAAATTTCCGTTACGATTTTTTTTATAAATATTTTTTCTGGCATTAGCTGCATATATTGACCATTGTATTTAATTTAAATGTACTCCGTATCGAAGCACAGGTTTTCAGCTAGCTATTACATAAAGTTAAAACATTTGCGAAATTAGTATTACACGTATAGCAGGAACTAAAACTTTTTAAAGGTATTATTCATAAAAATTGACTATTTTCAAACTAATTATAACTTGATACAATGTATGCACAATAATATTTAACAAATGAATACATTATCTTGATATAATTTTTCTTTTCTTTAAACATTTATTACCATGACAACATAGTCTATGTGGGGATAAATTTCCTCATCGACTGTCCAACTCTTTTTAGTCATCATCTTTTCTATAACATATTCACATAATGTAAATATTTTTATTCAAATAACCTTAATAATTACAAAGGATGTGTATGCTTTAAATCACTATAAAAAAATTTAATTCCATAAATAAGGTATTGGATAAACAAGCCTTACGTCTTTATGGGAGAAATCTCATGCGATATAATTTTCAACGTACAGAAAAATTGGAACGAAAAGAAAAATATTAAAACTGCTTAACCAGAAATTCCTCTCATTTTTTTTATAGTTCAAATATTTATCAGTAAAATATTTAAAGCATTAAATCAACCCATAACTGGGCAAATGAAAATTAGGTAACTTAAATTCGTAAATATATTTATACGATACAAGCCACGTCGCGATGCTACCTCATAGAATTTACTGTACTACTAGTATTCATGTAAAGCTTTAATCATAACATTATAAAAATCTTATTTTAAAAAGTCTTTGAATTGGTATATCAAGAATAATTATATAATATCAGTGCATAAATAACTAGCTCAACCTGACTTCATCACCTCATTAACTTGACCTCTGTGAGATGAATTTTCAGTAATTTCATGGCCGTGTAACCGTCACGGCCAAAGTGAATAATTTCTCACCGTAAAACTATCATCACCTGACTGGGGCTAAAAATAAAATGAAGGAGTACGCTTCGATACTCCTGTTATCTATGCTAACGGTTTTGAAGGTGAGAATTCTGCAGTCTGATGGTATTTAAAAAACCATACCGGTTGTAGCCAAACTAAAATAAAGGATTATTTGCATGCTGAGCTAAAATATAGTTTGATTTGGTTTTTTGACAACATAAAAAAATTTATATGATGATAAGTTTTTCAACTACTAAATAATTTCATCTTCATTATTATAAAAAGATTTCGTTATTTATATGTTATAATTGAGACTTTCAGTGACAAAGTTATGGCTGTGAACAGCACGAGACTAAAAGAGAATCTAGGAGAATTACGAAATGTAAGGATAATTTGGAAACAATGGCAATTGTTTCATGGTGTACAGATCACCTCAAATAAATTTGTTCCCTAGCGGCTGTCCTGGTACATTGGTTATGGACCAATTGTATGCTCCACTACTACATACATCATTTGGAACACTACAGCTCTCATGTCTATGCCACTTAAATTTTGAATAGACTGTGGAAGGAATTGAACGACTTGCTGGATATTTTTCGTCGGTTTTTTGAAGCACAAAGTTATCTTTCGGTACGCGAGGTCTAAACAGTCCGAGACCTGGAGTTTAAAGCCGGCTCCAAATGGTTATAAGCACCAGTTCTTTCAGTGGTAATTGAGTGCATAAACTCACAAGCTTCTTATTGCATCTATAAGAATATATACATCTATTAGGTACGTAGAGGTATATCTCAAACAAATCTCTTTAAAAACAAAACCAGTTCTCAAACCCGAACATCATTTGTAAAAAAAGCTGACATTATAGACCACTCCATTTATGATAAATTATCAGGCTAACTGGTGTGTTCTAAAGTGCCACACCGCATTCTGTAGTAATATATTTTATGAAAGAATTCCTAACATGGAAGTCGCTTGGAAGTCGTTATGGATTCTCTCTATACTTTGTGAATCAATTGTAAAAATTTTTTAGAGAAATTTTGCTTTTAGAACTTCTGCGTCTCCAGTATATTAACTGCCAGACCATGGCGAGGAGCCAAAATTAATGGCAGAAACTAAATCAAAAATATTTTGGAGGTGTCTATAGCGCTGCCTAATGTAGGGTCACGGATGTACTAACTTCCCAACACTACTGACTCAGTTGAGTGTATAATGAATCTGACTCGCAAATTACATACTTTAATATAACTTCAAACTTAACAATTATGTACAGCTAAACTTCCACATATTGGGAAGGAAATTACGATATCTATCTACTGCAGTTAGATACAAATGTCGTAAGACCTTACTACGACAACGAACTACCATAGGACCATATAAATAGTGGTCTCACTGTAATTCCTGGGCCACGCCCTCTAGTGCAGGTTTTGAGAGAGCAAGTAGTGGGGACCTATCATTGGACAAGAAGTAAAGAAAAGAAGAAAACTGATTGGAGTGCTCTGGATCCGTGAGATCGATGCCTTCAGCTGGATTCAGAGAAGTGAGTCAGCATCGGGCATGAACAGTAGATTAGAAGGTGACATGACTATAGCAGTTTGTCCGGAGAATGGGAGAGAGTTTAAATACAGAGCTATAGTTGGAAAACGGAGAGAAGAAAGTTTTGAGATAGCAACACAAATATTTTTATTTTGTTTTTATCAGTTTCTATTGTTTTTTATCTTGGCAAAGCCAAGTATCATTTTTTATATTTTTAAAAAAGAAAATTAACAGAAAAGGGACAACACTTAAGAAAAAGATAGGATGGCTCTAGGCCTTTTCCTATTATTAGGATAAGCATGATCCTAATTTGCAAGTTCTTTAAGCAAATCATTGTCAATAGACTTGTGGAAGTTAATAAGGCTGCTTTGAACACATACTAGTTTTTTAATGTGAGATTTTGCACAATATGACCATGCTGGCCTCCATAAGTAATAGACAACGAACTAAAATACTACTGTTCTTATATCGCTCGTTGAGACGTTGAGGCATGCGCAGAAATTCCAACCTTGCATTTTCAATTAATATACATATGTAAATGAACTAGTGAGAATACTGTCGTTCGCAAGTATGCGATTTACTCGCACGCGAATCGCACGAGATCATAGTGGCACTACAGGACTAACTCAAATAATTTTCGTCGCATCTTTCTAAAAATATTTATAGCTTTTTGAGTAAAACAAGTGTGTATATACACACACACACACACACACACACACACACACACACACACACACATATATATATATATATATATATATATATATATATATATCTTACTATTAACAGCTGAAGGTAAACAAATGTTAGTTTGTCAGTCAGCAGACACGGGGAAGGGCTAATCTCGCGAACCGAGCATAGCAGGATATCGCGACTGGTACCGATATACGCGGACGGCCGAGACGCAAGCACTGATGCTATCCTCAACTTTCAAAACTTTAAACTTTTTTAATTATTCATTTAAAACCACCGAACTCAATGGAAGAGGAGAGCTGAAACAGCTGACATTCCGGGTGGGCCAGCTCCTTTCCGTTTCGCAAATTTCCACTATTTTCATGCATGCAAAATTCAACTTTTCCGTCCTCCAATCGACAATTTTTTTTCCATGTGTTTTACAACTCTTCATCTTTAAGGATACACACATTTTTATAAATTTAAAAATGTTTTTCATTGCAAACGAAGCTTTTTCCCAGCAGCAGTTTTCCGAATTTCCCGAAATCGACAATTTTGATGGATAAATATTTCGGTTGTCTGCATTTATTAATGACAATTTTACGATTTATCGGCATTTTCTAGATGTTCAGCTTCTAAAATATACCAAATACATTCAATAAAAAAAGTTTTCATTCTAAAAGAGCGTACTTGCAAAACTCACTTTTAACTGAATGCCGAGTTCGTAGTTTCTCGACTTATTATTTTACTCACTAATAATTTCAGAAAGTTCGTGAAATTGTTTCTAATTAATGAGCAACTGATAGGATTCTTCCACCACCAATTTTGAATTCGTCAGAACTGTCTTTCCACCCCAGATAAATATTTACATTCGGCCTTACCGCAATATATCTCCCATCTTGCCCAACTGCCTGTGTATGGTTGTGGCGTATCGCTATCGCGCTGACCTGGTAAACCCAATGTTGTGGGTTCGGCCCTAGGTGGTGATGCATTTCCCAATTTTAGCTATCTTGGTATTTTTTGTTTTCCCCCTCGAAACTCGGCAATCATCTCATTACGAATTGTTTGACCCTGCACAGGGCCTCTTTTTTTCTTTTATTATGCGAACATTCCATCTTGTTTGCTAAGGGCCATTTTTTCCGTAACTTTATAATTAATTTCAACGTATTTTCTTTAAATTTTTTAATTCTTCATTTTAATCTTAATTATTTAATCTTAATATATTTCTAATTTTTAAATTTATCTTACCGTACTACTTTTTGAAGGTTTTAAACTTAACTTTTAGATTAATGTAACTGGTAACTTTAAACTTAATTTAATTTAATAATTTTTTCTATTGAGCACAAAAAATTATTAGTTGAGAACAAGTCATTTAATAATTGAAATCCAGAAATAATTTTAAAGTACCAGAAATAATTTTAGTTTTAGGAAACGAGAAGTTAAAACCTTTAGAATTTTTTCTAATTGAATGAATTTTTTTTGTCTAAAAAGCAAAATTTGAAAACGGAAATTTGAAAGAATTATTTCAAAAGCCAAAAACTGAAATTTGAGAAAGAAAATTTTAAATTATTATTTCCTTTTTTTTAAAATTCTAATATATTTTTAAAAGTGATTAAACGGTTTTTAATCATTAAGAAATGAAACTATTTCATTTTAAATCGAAAAAGCAACACATCGGGTTGCCACTCAGCTAGTATATATATATATATATATATATATATATATATATATATATATATATATATATATATATATATATATATATATATATATATTTATATATATATATATATATTTATATATATTTATATATATATATATATATATATATATATATATATATATATATATATATATATATATATATATATATATATATATATATATATATGTATATGTGTGTGTGTGCGTATATGTATATATATATATAAATACAAATAAAAATTTTTAATTATATTTTCTACCGTGGCGTACTTCAAAATTTTCATCTTCCCTTCAGTATCTTTTTTTTATTTTAATGAGCATGTCTAATTCAAATTTATAAGATTCCAACATTTATACGTTGCAATATGCTTAAACTTATATATGTTTACTTATGACTTTACGACAGTATATTAGTGAAAGAAAGAAAACGATGCATTCTTCGCCAACAGAACAATTCAAGTTATTTAGTCATTGCAATTTCCATACATTGTAACTAAAAAGTATAAAATTATCTTTAAACTACCAAATCCTTTATTACTCGAACAGGAGTAAATATATTTTGTTTCTAGACTCAGTTTTGAAACACAGTTTGTGATAATTATAATCTTTGTTCCAAAACTGCAACAGATTTCAGAAATACTAAAAATAAAATCTTCCACCTAAAATCCCTTATTTTTGTTTCCGTGGAAAATAAATGTCATAGAAAATAATTTCTCTCGAAAAATGTTCTTCGGCGTCGTAAGTGAAGTTCAAAATATAATAATTAAGAATGTAAAGCCGTAATAAATTTTCCTTTTTTATTTTATCACATGGAAAATGATTGTATGAAGTTTGGAGTTCGTCTAGAAAATGGGTGTCCGTCTGCATTTGATGTTTCTACAAAAGACACTGTGTCAAAGATTGTGAATAAAGTTATGCTATTGCACAAATCTTTCTTACAGAAAACGTTTAGGCAAATATTTTATACAAGTTTAAAAAAGATTTTGATCAACTCATGTTTAAACGTAAAAAGGCTATACAAAGTAATAAAAATAAATAAATATCTTAAGATGTAAAGCAATGCTACTTGAAATATTTGAAGGAAAACTGTTGCAGACGTCTGTTACTACGCTTCTCAACCTCACTCCCCAGATATCGATTCCGTCCAAAGCTATCACATGTGTTCGTGACGTAGCGTATGACGTCACCTCTCGAAGTGTCGAACTGAATGGTGCGAGCGTACTTGATGACTATAGTAAAGTTTACGAGCCCAAAAACATCGATGCGAAGAAGCCATACTGTGAAACCGACAGCGAAGCTTAAAGAATCAATCAAGAGTATTTGTTTCAAGTAGATTATTGTTGGGAAGAGATGAATGATAAATGGAAGAATAAAATGTAGATGTGCCGGAAATTGGCTCAAAGCAAAGCTGTTTGTTAGCACCTAAGCAGATTTATTGCAAATTAAGTGCTTAAAAATTTCAGACGTGAAGAAATGCCTTTAAAAATAATTTTTACTTAAGACTGTTTTCATTAATTTCGCATGTTAAAAAAATTATAATTTCTTTTAATCATAAAATATATTGTATTGTTTTTAACAGTAATTATATTTTTGCATATTTTTTATGATACTTGGGCTTTAATTGCAAATTACATGCTTAAAAAATGCAAATGTGAATAAAAAATAATTTATGGTTAAGACAATTTACTTTTATATCGTTAGTTAAAAAATTATAATTTCTTTTATTTTTTATATTTAATTTATTTCTAATATTTTATAAATTATAATTTCTTATATTTCATAAAATAAATGTCATTGTTTTTTACTGCATTTATATTTTTGCATATTTTTAATGCTTCTTTGGGTTTTAAAATAAAAATATGTTATTGCATTAACGTATTTTACAGGGCTGTAAATCACCTTCGAAGAATTTAACTAAAGAATTAAAAATGCATGGAATTAAAGAAACCAGTAAGAGGTAAATTTGTTACTGCTAAATATTTGAAGAGATTACCTACTTCTAAACAGTATTTCTTCAATGATCTTCAAACGTTTGATTATATAAACACATACAAGCTTTTTATTCAGACTTACAGATATTATTTTTGTACCTTCACTGATTGATAAATATCAAGTGATGAAAATAATAGTTTTGCTAAATACTCCGTATGGAATCTTGAAATCATCAAGTTATAGTCATGCATCTTTTAACCGTTACACAAAGCAATTTAGCTTATATCTTAAAATATTATTGTAAAAATCAAAGGAAGTATACAAAAATATTTTAGAAGTTTAAAACAAAAGAAGTAAAAACTATGGAGTGATTTTTATGTTCTAAAATAGCTTTTTGGTTCAAAAAGTTGGCAAATCGAGGACTTTGGATTGAAATTTCTCCCTTTGCTATTTTTCTAGTTAAAGATTTTAGAATATATTGAGCTAAACTAGAAGTTTTGCTTAAGTTTTACAGCAACAATTTTTCTAAGACCCACAAACATTTTTATTCCCAGAAATATCATCCCTATGTAAAATAAATTCAACTCTTCGCAGAACGACCAAGATTTCGCACTTTTATTTTACCATGGTAAGCTCAATCACAACCAATTTCGACAAACTTTCTTTGGTAAAAATAAGGGGTATTGCTTTTATAAATAGAAAAATAAAAAAATACCGGAGGATGCAATTTCGGAACGGCGTCTAATCAGGCAGTTTGGTGCCTTGGTCTGCGTCCTTGGAGACGCCCAAGAGAGGAAATTAAGGTTGACATGACACCCGGAGACCGCTTTGATGCACTTTCTTTTTCCAGCGTGTCAACCAATGCATTTAGATTGCAATTTTTCGAGAAAGTCTGTGGTAAATAACTAGCTGACGTATAGAGTTTTTATCAAAAAAATTCTTTATCGCAAACAAATCAAAATTACATACAACTTTTGTTTATCTTGATACACATGATTTAAAAATTTTAAATTCCGGTTAAAACGTTCTTAGGGAATTTCATCCTTTTACCCTATTTTGTTTAATAAACGTTATAAATTTTATCCCCCTTATTATGTATTTTACTGCGGCAGGTTGGTAAAGTTTTAGAAAAGTAAGCGAATAATTTTCTAGTAAAATCTCTTGAGAGAAGCGTGGATTCATCTCCTATAATTACAAGATAAAAATAACTTTTTATATACCATGTTTTAAATTTTCAGTTGAATCATATACACTTGACAATTCTATGTGTTATTAAATACTTTTTTTAAATTTTTTTGATGAATTATCCCATCAACTTGTAAAGTATACATAAGATTCGATTCACAACAATCGAACTTTTGAGTGAATGAATTAAAGAAGCTGCTTTTGTCGAAATT
This sequence comes from Dolomedes plantarius, assembly GCA_907164885.2. Taxonomy (NCBI): domain Eukaryota; kingdom Metazoa; phylum Arthropoda; class Arachnida; order Araneae; family Dolomedidae; genus Dolomedes; species Dolomedes plantarius. Next base: position 164,688,873 of record OU015492.1, read on the forward strand.
AGCAAAAGAGCTATGCAAATTTCGGCATACGCGCTTGGTATAAATACCAAGCAGCTTGATTAAGTTAGGGGGTTGTTAAGGTTAATAGATAAGCGAGAGGGAGCTACGAGGTAGGCAGCTTCAGGTGTTAACCGACGCTTGTGCTTAGGGGGCCCAAAGTTTACGTGGCAGAACTGTTGGTTTGACTCTCTAGTTTGTGAGTATTGCAAAGTGTATTTTTATTGAATGCTAATATATATTCCGTACAAGTAGTACGTATGCTTATTGCTCTAAAAGCAAATTCTATGTGTGCAACGTATTAAATAAACATTGCTTCATGTATAAACTGTGTTTGTATCAAATTCATTTAGAGTGCCACTTCAAATTATATACACCCAAGTCTTGGTAGAAGTGAGCAATTCTCTATACTGGCGCCCGAAAGTTTATATATACCCTGGTTGTTCTCGTTACATTTATAACGAACAACATATTTGAAGTTTGAACTTTATACTGTGGTATACTCTGATATTGATAAAATTAAATTGTGAAAGTATCTTGTTATTATACTTATCTACTGTTGAAAATGAGTGTCGTAGAACAAAACCCTGCTGGAAATTTTCCTCGGGTAATTATGGTTCAGCAATTTGCGTCATTCGAAGCCACCTTCAATGGCGGCCCCTCAAGCCAATTTCTAAAGAAAATTGAGCATTACTTTCAGCAACATTGCACCACTCAGGGGGAGAAACTTAAAAATGTTCTAGCCGTTTTAAGAGGTAGTGCATATCAGTGGTACACGTGTATGCAAAGCAGTAATCTGATTTTTGACTATTTGTCATTCAAGCAACAGTTTCTTAGCGTTTTTCCAAAGACCTTTAATCAAAGTCAAATTGAAGCGGAAATTTATTCGCTAAGGCAACGTGAAGGTCAGTCTGCGTTAGATTTTGCTATGGAAAAGATTTCCATGTGTAAGGAATATTTAGAAGGGATGACGGAAGCGGTAATCTTAAAAATAGTTATCCAACGTTGGAAGCCAAGCGTTCAAGATTTTTTGGACAATCAAAATATTACAAGCAAGGTTACCCTCCTTCAAGCTTTAGCTAAACATGACAATAGGCATTTCTTCGCTACCCCTTACCCTCACTCAGGTACGAGAAGTTTTATTCACCCACGCAAAAATTTTTCGCGAGTTTCAAACCAACAGCGAAACCAGTATTGCGGGCAAAATAATAGAAGCTTACGGCGTTACAATGAAATTAATGCACTTAATGTAAATAATATGCAAGCACCTTACGTGCACTGGCAGGTTGATTCACATGATATGGTTCAACCTGTTGAAACTGTGTGGTCAAATGTATTAACTTGTCCGAGCAGAAATCATTATTTTGAGAATAGTGAAAGTCGGGGTATTTTTGTGGCTTATAATGAAAGTGAGCCTAGCTGGAACAATGCGGTAATTCCAGTACAAATATCTGAAAGTAGTGCCGATACTAATGCTAGTGGTTTAGAAAATAAACCATCGGGAACTTCTATTAATGCTATACCTGATATTTTAGATGATATTCACACATCTGTTAATGAAGGAAATTTAGTAGATAACGAAGTTTGTGTTTCGGAAGTTAGTAAATACTTATTAGTTGACGACAATAAAAATTCTTTAAACGATATTAGGCACTCGCTAGGTAATGATGATATTATTTCAAGTTCCCAGCCGAATGGGGATGCTGTAAGCCAGGTTGATAATATGGTCTTCAATAAAGTACATGAAAACCAGACTGAGAATCAGGATGAAAAGTTGACACAGAGTTATACTGTAAGTAGTTCAGCTGATGTTTCGGAAGTTGTAGAAGTAGTTAGTAGTATTCGTGCATTAAAACGCACGAATACGGAAAGCTTAATCTTCCTAAAACTGAAGCAGTATTAAAGAATTTAAATGTTAACTATTCTGATGTCGCAAGTTTTAAAGAGACTTTTTCGTCAAGAGAGGATAAAACTAAGGTTAAGGGTGATAAAAAACGAGAAAAAGCGCTTTCAGGTTCCAGCACTAAAACTGCTAATACTGAAGTAATTAAGTTTGTAAACAATAAGTCGTATAAGCACAAATACGAAAAACAGAGTCAGTTTGTTGAAAAACATGAAACAAGCGGCGAACTAATTTGTAAACGTATCATAAATGGCGAGTTAAAGCCAGTAACTAAACACGTTGGTGCGGCGTATGAATGTGGAAAAATAGAATGTGCATTTAAATCTAATGCCTATACTCTAAAAAGTACGGAGAAAAGTAAAATGTGCACTACAAAACCTCCATCAAAGGATGAACGTGGCACCCATAAGGTACACAAGGTTATCAAAAGGAAGAATTACAATTCTAAAGGTCCTTTGCATAAGTACAGGAAGCGGAAGATATCAGCCGCCCAGCAAGGTTGGCCTCCTCCCAAGAGACCTCCTGTCCATCGTCAAGCCAGACCAGTGCCTCAGGACTGCTACACGAAGGATGCCCATACGGTCAACGAACCCCTTTACTAGGACTACGACTATCAAGAGAGGTTCCATGGAATGGACAGACTGGTGCAACGAAGTTGCTGCCTTCATGAACAAGTCTTGTATACATTCTCTTATTCTAACTCCCACCCTTTAATAAAATCGAACCAAATTGGTTTGAAGTTCCCCATTGTATATACTGTGTAAACATTTTGAGAGGAAAGGGTGAGCCACTGAAAAAAAAAGACATACTGTTGTTTTATAAATTTTTGAAGGGGACATGTAGTGAATAGAAAAAAATACATACTGCATAATAATATAATTAACTAACTAATGTACTAACTTCACAAAACGTAACACATGTGCATTATGAATTATGGGACAGCAGCTACAAACAGTCAAGAAATGTCATGCTGTGCAATTGTGTTGACACTTTTAACTAAAATAGATTTTTAAGGGCGCAGTTGGCCAGCCCGGTATCCGCAACTCTGCAAATCCACTGTTTGATGGTGTCACCTGGACCCCTAGGTTTAGTTTTGTAAAATGGGAGTGGCGTTTTTCCCCCACACAAAGTGTGGAAACTTTTTTGGCTTTGCCACCCATTATGTAAAAAGTCAGACCAGCACGGGTTTTCAATTAGTTAACTGAAGCCTTTCAGACCTCAGTTACCTAATTTTTCTTTTCGAGGGAGGCCAATGTAAGGTATACATAAGATTCGATTCACAACAATCGAACTTTTGAGTGAATGAATTAAAGAAGCTGCTTGAGATATGCTAATTTCGGCATACGCGCTTGGTATAAATACCAAGCAGCTTGATTAAGTTAAGGGGGTTGTTAAGGTTGATAGATAAGCGAGAGGGAGCTATGAGGTAGGCAGCTCCAGGTGTTAACCGGCGATTGTGCTTAGGGGGCCCAAAGTTTACGTGGCAGAACTGCTGGTTTGACTCTCTAATTTGTGAGTATTGCAAAGTGCATTTTTATTGAATGCTAATATATATTCCGTACAAGTAGTACGTATGCTTATTGCTGTAAAAGCAAAATCTATATGTGCAAACATTTAAAATAAACGTTTCACGTATAAACTGTGTTTGTATCCAATTCATTTAGAGTGCCACTTTAAATTATATACACCCAAGTCTGGGTAGAAGTGAGCAATTCTCTATAAACTTGAAAGAAAATGAAGTTAATTGGAAGTTAACTTGCGTTTAACTTTTCGTTCCCGTCCCGGCCGACAGATGGCTGCACCATTCTACAAAACAAAATTAACTGAAAATAATAAAAACACGGAAAAAAATATGCTTAAAGATGGCTAAAAGTATTAAAAGGATGCATTGTCATCGTGTTCTGAGCTATTCTAAAAGTTTCAAATGTCTAGCTAGTCGAGAACTTAGTTAAAAATCGATTGCAAGATTTGTACTGGACAAATACACAAACACACAAGAAAGCAAGTTAATAAAAACATGGTAATAAATTACTCAAATTTTTCCTCGGGTGCAGATGCATGAAAAATAATATCAAATATTTCCATATTTAAAATTAAAAGTTTATAAAATTCAAATAAAAGGAATCAGAAATTTTCTAGTCATTGCATAGATTGTGTTACACTTTACGCTTTTTAAATAAGATATTTCTGGAAACGCATTGAATCAAGGAAAAAGAACTGATGGAATACGGAAATTCCCCCTTTGGTTTTCATTCGATTATGGCGTGCCTACTATCATTTGATGTTAAACATGGCTAAAGCTCCATACGACTTATAACTGACTAACAATCCTCAAAAACATTAATCTAATTCAAATATAACTCTATTCTTATATGAAGAGAAACAACTTATTTTTATAGTCGTGCCAAATGTTAACTTAAATCTCAATAAATCAAAATACGTCTGTTAAAAATTATATTTCAAGGATGTTCAGATTTTTTTATTTTTATCTAAACTTTTAAATCATGCAATTAGCTTGTTGCTGTTAGTTATTTCGCTGGTTAATTAGTTATTTTTGTGATTCTAAACAAAAAAAGTATAGTGACAAAAATTGCATTTTACACCTTTATAAAGCTTTGATAAAGTTTTTAAATTAGGTAAAATGTTAAGTGTCACGAAGTACAAAATGGCGAAAGAATGGGAAAGTAATATGAAATTGAGAAATAAAAATGGCGCATAGAAGGATATGAGTTTTAATATCGTATAGGTAAATCCATATAACATTAAATTCTGAACCTGGTTGTCTTTAATTCAGTTCAGAAAAAAGCACAGAGTAGAGTTACATTTGCAAAAATACTGTGTTCCCGATAAAAGTGGAATCGGAATAAAACATGTTTTTTAAAGTAAGGCCATGTTTATAAATCATTGGGATTTTCCCTTGCATCGTGAAAGAGTTAGCCATATTTCAAGATGTACTCACTATAAAATTTTGATGAAGAAAGATTCTGGCGATATTATCAGATTTTTTTTATGTCTTTGATCAGTAAAAGATGGTCTTTCCTTTTCCTTGAAACATTATTTTATTTTATTTTTTGATAATTGTTGTCAATTAGGTGATTAGATTCGGTGTCGTTTAAAGCCAAGCAAAAAAAAGGAAAAAAGTATATCTTAATTTGCGAAGAAATGGCGAATTTCAAAACATGCCCAAGAAGAAAATATTTTGCTATTGAAAGCAATTTTTAGCATGGAAAGGTTACTTCTAAAATGAGGGATAATTAATTCCATTCTTGACATATAATTAACACGAGTGGACCGGAATACCCATTTTAATTTTCTTAATGTAAAATAAAGTCGCCACAGCAGTATTGAAATTAGCTTAAACTCTTCTTAACCTATGAAAAGAGTATCATTCATCGATGTCACGTGGTCTGAGTGATACAAAATTTTTACTTAGAGGATATTTGATTAAATGTCTGATAGATGTATTCCTCAAAGTTTTTCTTTAGCCAAATAAGTTCTTACAATCCCGTTATTTCAAATTGTGCGCTTTCAAAATTTAATCATATTAATAAAAATATGCCTTTATTTGTTGTCTGAAATATCATCAATGTCAGGAATATGTTTTTATTTGTTTTTGACCTGACACTGACTATCTAAAATTACTGAAGTAAAATTAAATAACGTATTTCTATAGCATCTATTTATCAAGTGCAAGGGCTAATAGATAGATAAACTAAAAGAATAAACACATATCCACTATCGTAGGAAAACACAAAACACAGTATCCATTGATCTATAGTAAACAAAAATATAAGTAAGGAAGTTTCCTGTTAGATTTTAAAAGCATAATGGAATTTCGGGAGAACTGAAAAAAAAATTTCATGATAAAAAGGTGGCTAACTTTATGAATGAAAATCTCCGAATTCAAATTTCTTAGTAAACTTTTGTCGACGGACATTAAATTAATTATTTATCTCACAATTTCAAAAAAAAAGTATGATTTTATACTGAGAATTTGTCATCAAGTTAACTTCCAAAGTTTCTAGAATCTATTAAACAGCAGTGATGCTCTGTGGTCTTTGGCCAAATTCCTGTGATTGACATGTTTTCTGTGCTTTAGGTGAGGAGTAGAAGACTGTAGAAGCAAATAACAACAACAAGCTCCATTAACCCCACTGTCCTGACAGCGTTGTTCTTCGTGGTTTTCAATGAAGTCTCTGACGTCAAAAATTTTACTGTTGCTGTTATCGTTTGTCATATATTATATTTCATCGAGCGTTTTAACAGACAGATCACGGATCCCTTATTTGGAGAAGTCTTCGGGCCATTTTGACTCTTCTCGCTTGCTGTGGATCAGACTGTTAACAATTTTTGCTTTCCGGGGACGTACACCGACCACCATTGGTTCAGCCACCTAATATTTTCTTGTCTCCTTTCTCTTTCTTGACATTCCAAGACATAAACCTGAAACTATAAATAAGTCCCTATACCGCGATTTCTCAAGCTAAGGAAAATTTTTTTAAAAAATATTATTCTAAGATATTATTCGAGATATTTGTGGTGAACGGGTGTGAAAGAATAGTCCCAATGTAGTTCATGCATGTCGTAAGAGGCGGCTAAAAGGGGTGCCCAACGTCTGGAGGTATAGCCAAGCACCCTGCCCCTGGGGATTATATCAGGGGACTGGTCCTAAAGGTTGGGGGATTGGGCGTAGGGCTGACTACCCCACCCTGTAAAAATACCATTTGTTTCGAAATCTTATGAAGAAACTAGCCGGAGTGTCTTATGGAAGCGACCTGGAAAACGCACTATGGACTTGAGAATTGGAAGTTGGAATGTTTTGTCTTTATTTTAAAGTGATTGGAATGAGGAACTGGCAGACCAGGTCTAGAAATAGGTTGTCCTAGAGGAATCTTCAACAGAAGGCCTTGGCCCACCCTGGGCTGTCGTGCCAAATATGATGATGATCGACGAGATTTGAGCTTACCCACAAGTTACGGCAAAATCTTAACACATTGTCTTTTTGAGTGCGTATTTAATATAAAATCTACTGAGCTTACACACAGCATTATAAATTTTAAAAAATATAAGCAATTTTAGAGTTTCTCATAAGGTTAAGTTGTTTTAGGAAAATCCGGGATGCAAATTTTTAAAAACGGCCCATTTTTATTTCCTTGGCTTAAAACATGCCATCACACATTTAATTTTTCCTATTAACACATTCCTAATAACAGTTTAAAAAACTGAAAAAGCAAACTCTGAACATTTTGAGAACTTTAAAATGAAATTTTTATTTTAATTAAGCAGCAGTATTAGCCAAAAGTTGACCGTAGCGCTCCAAACCAAACCAACCAAACTAAAACATGTCATAGTGTTTTTTGATTAAAATAATATAAGCTACACAAAAGCAGAACAGGTTTACGCCTAGCTGCCTGCAGGCGTATCCTTCTGCATATTTGCAATTCATGTGTTCGAGTGAATTTTCCACCGATTTGTCATTTTGAAAAGATATGTTTAAAATTTTTTGCAAGGCATTTCTATGAAATTTTGCCCAGCGGTCTTTTGATTTGCTTTCATTAAGCAGTTTTCAGGGTATTTGATTAAGAACAAAAATTCTAAAAATATTTTACCTACAGAAAAAAAGAAAAAAAATTATTTTTTTGCGGTTAAAAGTTATTAAAAATTTCATTTAAAAAATTTGTATAAGTTCCGATGGCAAATTATTTTAAAACCTTTCCTGTGCTCAAAAGAGAAAACGTTATGAAAATAGAGCCAATGATGCAAATATATCAAAAATGAACACGTATTCTAAATTTTAAATTTTAAATTTTTCAAAAACTCAAATATTTCAAGAATATTTTATTTTTATAATGATCTTTATATAAAAACACATTGGAGAAAAAAGATAAAAATAAAAATCTTGTAAATAAAAAAGATCAAATTTTGTATCTCGGATCCCATTAAAAGAGTTTTGAATTCTCTATAATTATATTTGTAGCGTTAGTGACTATCATTAGCCAAAGATGTGGGCAATAAAATTAGCTGAACACATTTCAAACTTTTATACTTATCAAGAAAATTAATGATTATGAAGCATTTCTGCATCACAACTTTCCTGAGATAAGAGAAAATTAATTAAGATTTTTATTAAGAAATTCATTTTATTCTCACAGTATTACATTCCCCACAAACCATTTCACTTCCATTAGATAATTCCTCGAATACATCGTGCAATCTTAAATACTCCCTCATGCCGGTTTATTTCAAGAAACTATTTTGCAACTTTCTAAAAAGGAAGAATAATGAATTATTTTTGAAATAATGAGAATAGAAACTTAGAGTCCTTATTTTGTACAGATAATTATAAAGTAAAACACCAAAATTACCTTTCGTAGCGTAGATCGCATGCTAAATGCAACTAAATGAGTAGAGCCTTCTAATTTTCATTTAGTTTTTATCTCAATGTAGACAATACAGGACCATCCATGGGAGCATGGATTATAACGACAATTATCCTCTCACATGATTCTCTCTCGCAGATTTTCCTTTCATTTTGGAAAGACAAACCTGGCTAGAGAATTCTTTTAAGTTTTAAGGTAGTACTAGCTGAAAACCCGTACTTCGCTACGGAGTACATTCAAATTAAATACAACGGTCAATGTATATAATTTATGCCAAAAATATGTATAAATGTATTTTTAATAAATGCAGCGATCAATGTATGCAATTGATGCAAAAAAACGAAAAAATATATTTATTAAAAAATCATAACCGATATTTTTATAGACAAAATAATGTAGAAGAAAATATTCAAATTAAATCTAATAGAACATGCTAAATAATATAGTACGGTTAATATAGTACAGTTAATATAGTACAGTTTGAGGAACATTTATTTTACTGTATGTTAATATTTTTTTGGATAATGTCCAATCGTCTGCCCCATTAGCAAGAAATTTTTTTTTGTCTATTTCGTTGTTATGCACGTGGCCCAAAATTAAAAGAAAAGAAACCACGTGACCAGCATTTAATAAATTAAATTCTAAAAATTAATATTTAAAAATTCCCCCAAAATCAGAAAATGGAGGTAAGGATTTCAAAAAGATTTCATTTTAAAAGAATTTTTATGATCTTTCTTGTGACATGAATTTTTTAACTCTCGGATTATTATTTTAAATGCAAACTTTAATGAATATTACAAAAAAAACTAAAAATTTAATTTTAAAAATCTAAGAAGAATTTTTCAAAAAATCTTTCTTAGTGCACCCCTACAGTGTAAGAAGAATCGCCATGCAAAATTTCAGCCCTTATGTCCAGCGGTTTGGTCTGTGTGTAATAGATGTGTGTGTAAGAGGGAGGGGGGGTGAGTGACGAGAGCATAAGTGAGGGACTCTTTTGGTTAATTTTTTTTAATAATACATCAAACACCTGACTTTGGGAATGACTTCCCTCCGGGAATCGAACCACCAAGCTCTGTTTTCCGGGCAGGTGTGGTGGCCATTGCCGTATCAATTCATACTACGGTGTTTTATCTTATATACAATCTTATATCCATACTAACTAATAGTAAGACGACAATGGCGGAGGAACCGAATGTATGTAAATCAGTAAACTAAAATAAATTATTCAAACCAACCCAGCACCGACTGTCATGCAACCAATTCGGGAAGTAACTAAATTAGGCTAGACAGGAATGAAACATTCTTACTTCCAATTTTCTTGTAGTATGGTGTCACAGCAATGCAAGATATTCCAAATCACACACCAATCAGAATAAAACACATTTCACTTGTAGATGTTTTATTCCAAATTTCGCGACCAGTTAATGTGGAGTAGAACACAAACGTTGCAAGATGGCAGCGATTCACTTAACGGCATAGAAGAGCGGGAGAACTGCTCCCAAATATACAAATGCGTTTAAAACTATTACCTGGATTCACAATGGGAGTGCCTGCCCTGTGCCATGCCTCGATAAAAAATGTTTCTTGTTAAAACCATAAACTTGACAAGCAGCTTCCTAAAAATTTGTGTTAAAATATGCGACAGCATTAAAATCACACGACTGTCTTAAAATTACACCACAACCTAAAATGCTTGTTGCTGAAGGTATTTAAACAGAGATGTAAAAGCTTATTTCCTTGCCACTTCAGAAAAGTGAAAATCCCAACCAAGTGAAGCACTGCCATCTGATGGTGAACACTAATTAACATATCAGAAATTAACACATAAAAAAACACAAAAAAAATGAACAATAAAAATGTCCGAGTCTTTTAAGTCCAAACACCAACCCTCTGCTTTTCATAGAGTAGTTATTCGCTCTTGTGGGCATTACCCTACTCTCCTATTTCCCTTTTCTTGGAAATAAAAAACATACTCGATGAAATTAAGAAATTTACATTTGTAACTGATTCACAAATGAAATTAAACTGACTCATGAACAGTATCTACATTAATTTTTTTTTTGGGGGGGGATTTATTTATCTACGATCAACTTCAGATTTAAAAACTTCTTAAAATAAAAAAAAACTATACAACTACATCAGCGATTTTTATAATTTTCATATATTGCAATCATTGAAACAAATGCTAAAAATATCTAATAAAATCAACAAAGTGGTTTGAATAGTCTTGAATACCTTTTTGGATACAAGTATCAGCAGGAATCTGTCACAGGATGAGATGTTTATATCTATATACAACGACATTCCATCCGAAAAAAATGTTTTTGGTCTTCAATAAATATTTTGTATTATTTCCATTCCAACGGTTTCGTAAAATTGAAGATCCTTATGTAAAAAAAAATGGTAACTTTATTACCTTGAGTTGTGCTCAGTGATATAACTCTTATTACCGTTTCCAGCTATATCATGTTTCACGATACAGCCTTCTTTAGGTATTTCCTAAACGATGAGATAAAATGGTTTGTGATGTTTGCGGTCATTAAAATCAAAATCCAATTTTCTCTAAAATAGTGTCGATTCACAGACGTGTAATTAACTTCCACAGCTGTATTTTGACAGTTTCTTGAACTAAATCGTGATTTTATCTGTATAGAAACAAGAGAAATGATTAATTATGCTCTGTAGACAACGAGGACTATTTTTGATCCGTGATAGCTGACACAGTACAAAGTACGATTGATGATGACTCGTAGAATCGTCGTAGTAATTTGTTATGACTTACGTACTAGTCCCATAACTCTCTCAGCAATTGGAGGATTTACTAGTTATCCCTTTATCCCTTTACCCCTTTTATATAGTTCGGAATTTGACCTAATTTTATAACTTTGATATCTCTTTTCTAGGTTTTTCAAGTTAATAGATGCTTATTAGAATTCCTATCATCGATATTCTACATAACCTTTTATCTATTGGTCATTTTTTTCACATTTTACACACAAAAAAATCATTTCTTTATTAATTAATGTAATCTTTTGAATGATATAAAAATGCCCAACACTGGGAAATGTATTACTTATTCTTAATTTTATGTGTGTTTTTATAATTCATATATATGGGATAGGTTTTCTAATACCTATGCTTTAAAATATGCATACGATTTTACAACTAAACGTACAGATGTTCATTGAAACTAGCTGAGTGGCAACCCGATGTGTTGCTTTTTCGATTTAAAATGAAATGGTTTTATTTCTTAAAGATTAAAAACTGTTTAATGACTTTTAAAAATATATTAGAATTTTTTAAAAAACGAAATAATTATTTAAAATCCTCTTTTTCAAATTTTGGCTTTTGGCTTTTGAAACAATTCTTTCAAATTTCCGTTTTCAAATTTTGCTTTTTAAAACAAAAAAGAAGTTCATTCAATTAGAAAAAATTCTAAAGGTTTTAACTTCTCATTTCCTAAACCTAAAATTATTTCTGGTACTTTGAAATTATTTCTGGATTTCAATTATTAAATGACTCGTTCTCAACTAATAGTTTTTCCTTTTGGCAACTTGGCCGAATGTAAATATTAAATCTCATGGGGGGGGGGGGGGAAAGTGCTTAAAAATAGAAAGTTCTGATGAATTCAAAATTGGTGGGAAAATTCAAAATTGGAAGAATCCTCATAAGCTGCTTATTAATTAGAAACAAATTTCACAAACTTGCTGGAATTATTAGTGATTAAATTAATAAGTCGAAAAATTACGAACTCGGCATTCAGTTACATTAAGATACTATGGCAATCAGCGCGAGAAATTTCAAAAATGAGTTTTGTAAGCACGTTTTTTTAAAAGGATAACATATTTTATGAAATGTATTTGGTATATTTTGGAAGCTTAACATCTATCAAATGCCGATAAATCGTAAAATTGACATTAATAGCTGCAGAAAACAGAAATATTTGTCAATCAAAATTGTCGATTTCGAGAAATTCGGAAAACTGCTTCGAGGAAAAGGCTTCGTTTGCAATGAAAAACATTTTTAACATTAAACATTTTTAAAAATGTGTATATCCTTAAAGAGGAAGAGTTGTAGAACACATGGAAATAAAAAATATGTCGATTGGAGGACGGAAAAGTTGAATTTTGCATGCATGAAAATAGTGGAAATTTGCGAAACGGAACCCGGAATGTCAGCTGTTTTTGTTGTCCGCTTCTTTTGAGTT